>JAQOWT010000230.1:0-29568 GCA_030407085.1 Trichopria drosophilae | reverse complement strand
TTCGAGGGGCCTATGTGGTGGTGACCTTGAATTTGACTTCGTTGTCGATCTTGGAAATAAATCGATGTAAATTACTGTTTTTCATAAGTAAACCTATATTTCTGAGTTCAGAAATGAAAAGAGCGGAAAATTTCTCATTCGAATACGATAGTAAGTCAAGGTCAAAAATACCCTCAAAGGTCCTGTTGAAGTCAAGTTTTCCCGATGATCCGTCCCACCCTTTTAAAACGCAGGGATGCATTTGTACGAAAAAATGGGTCATACTAAAATTTCACAATCGAATACGTTATTAAGTCAAGGTAAAAAATATCCTCAAACGTCGTGTTGAAGTCAAGTTTTCCAGACGATCCGTCTTACCCTTTTAAAACGTAGGGATGCATTTGTACGAAAAAAATGGGTCAGTCAAAATTTGCATGGTTTCGAGGGGCCTATCTGGTGGTGACCTTGAATTTGACCTTGAGGTAGATCTTGGAAATAAATCGAGGTAAAAGTAGTGTTTTTCAAAAGTAAACCTGTATTTCTGAGTTCAAAAATGCTAAGAAGGGAAAATTTCACATTCGAGTACGTTATGAAATCACGGTCAAAAATATCCTCAAAGCTCGTGTTGAAGTCAAGTTTTCCGGACGATCCGTCCCATCCTTTGAAAACGTACGGATGCATTTGTACGAAAAAATTGGTCAGACAAAATTTGCATGGTTTCGAGGGGCCTATCTGGTGGTGACCTTGAATTTGACCTTGAGGTAGATCTTGGAAATAAATCGAGGTAAAAGTAGTGTTTTTCAAAAGTAAACCTGTATTTCTGAGTTCAAAAATGCTAAGAATGGAAAATTTCACATTCGAGTACGTTATTAAGTGAAGGTAAAAATTATCCTCAAAGGTCGTGTGGAAGTCAAGTTTTCCGGACGATCCGTCCCACCCTTATAAAACGTAGGGATGCATTTGAACGAAAAAATGGGTCAGACAAAATTTGCATGGTTTCGAGGGGCCTATCTGGCGGTGACCTTGAATTTGACCTTGAGGTAGATCTTGGAAATAAATCGAGGTAAAAGTAGTGTTTTTCAAAATTAAACCTGTATTTCTGAGTTCAGAAATGCAAAGAAAGGAAAATTCCACATTCGAGTACGTTATTAAATCAGGGTCAAAAATATTCTCAAAGGTCGTGTGGAAGTCAAGTTTTCGGGACGATCCGTCCCACCCTTTTAAAACGTAGGGATGTAATTGTACGAACAAAAATGGGTCAGACAAAATTTTGCATGGATTCGAGAGGCCTATCTGTTGGGGACCTTGAATATGACCTTGAGGTCGATGTTTGGAATAAATCGAGGTAAAAGTAGTGTTTTTCAAAAGTAAACCTGTGTTTCTGAATACAGAAATGCAAAGAAACTAAAATTTTACATTCGAATACGTTATTGAGTCAAGGTCAAAGGTACCCCCAAAGATCGTGTGGAAGTCAAGTTTTCCGGACGACCCGTCCCACCCTTGTAAAACGTAGGGATGCGTTTGTACGACAAAATGGGTCAGACAAAATTTTGCAAGGTTTCGATGGGCCTATCTGGTGGTGACCTTGAATTTGACCTTGAGGTCGATCTTGGGAATAAATCGAGGTAAAAGTAGTGTTTTTCAAAAGTAAACCTGTATTACTGAGTGCAGAAATGATGAGAGCGGAAAATTTCTCATTTGAATACGTTATTAAGTGAAGGTAAAAAATATCCTCAAAGGTCGTGTGGAAGTCAAGTTTTGCGGACGATCCGTCCCACCCTTTTAAAACGTACGGATGCATTTGTACGAAAAAATGGGTCAGACAAAATTTGCGTGGTTTCGAGGGGCCTATCTGGTGGTGACTTTGAATTTGACCTTGAGGTCGATCTTGGAAATAAATCGAGGTAAAAGTAATGTTTTTCAAAAGTAAACCTGTATTTCTGAGTTCAGAAATGCAAAGAAAGGAAAAATTTCACAATCGAATACGTTATTAAATCAAGGTAAAAAATATCCTCAAAGGTCGTGTTGAAGTCAAGTTTTCCCGATGATCCGTCCCACCCTTTTAAAACGTAGGGATGTAATTGTACGAAAAAATGGGTCAGACAAAATTTGCATGGTTTCGAGGGGCCTATTTGGTGGTGATCTTGAATTTGACCTTGAGGTCGATCTTGGGAATAAATGGAGGTAAAAGTAGTGATTTCCAAAAGGAAACCTGTATTTCTGAGTTCAGAAATGAAAAGAGCAGAACATTTCTCATTGGAATACGTTACAAAATCAAGGTCAAAAATATCCTCAAAGGTCGTGTTGAAGTCAAGTTTCCCGGACGATCCGTCCCACCCTTTTAAAACGTGGGGATGCATTTGTACGAAAAAATGGGTCAGACAAAATTTGCACGGTTTCGAGGGGCCTATCTGGTGGCGACTTTGAATTTGACCTTGAGGTCGATCTTGGAAATAAATCAAGGTAAAAGTAATGTTTTTCAAAAGTAAACCTGTATTTCTGAGTTCAGAAATGCAAAGAAAGGAAAATTCCACATTCGAGAACGTTATTAAATCAAGCTCAAAAATATCCTCAAATTCGTGTTGAAGTCAAGTTTTCCGGACGATCCGTCCCACCCTTTTAAAATGTACGGATGCATTTGTACGAAAAAATGGGTCCGACAAAATTTGCATGGTTTCGAGGGGCCTATCTGATGGTGACTTTGAATTTGACCTTGAGGACGATCTTGGAAATAAATCGAGGTTAAAGTAATGTTTTTCAAAAGTAAACCTGTATTTCTGAGTTCAAAAATGCTAAGAAAGGAAAATTTCACATTCGAGTACGTTCTTAAATCACGGTCAAAAATACCCTCAAAGGTCGTGCGGAAGTCAAGTTTTCAGGACGACCCTTCCCACCCTTTTAAAACGTAGGGATGCATTTGTACGAAAAAATGGGTCAGACGAAATTTGCATGGTTTCGAGGGGCCTATCTGGTGGTGGCTTTGAATTTGACCTTGAGGTTGATCTTGGGATTAAATCGAGGTAAAAGTAGTGTTTTTCAAAAGTAAACCTGTATTTCTGAGTTCAGAAATGCAAAGAGCGGAAAATTTGTCATTTGAATACGTTATTAAGTGAAGGTAAAAATTATCCTCAAAGGTCGTGTGGAAGTCAAGTTTTCCGGACGATCCGTCCCACCCTTATAAATTGTAGGGATGCATTTGAACGAAAAAATGGGTCACACAAAATTTGCATGGTTTCGAGGGGCCTATCTGGTGGGGACCTTGAATATGACCTTGAGGTCGATCTTTGGGATAAATCGAGGAAAAAGTAGTGTTTTTCAAAAGTAAACCTGTATTTCTGAGTTCAAAAATGCAAAGAAAGGAAAATTTCACATTCGAATACGTTAGTGAGTCAAGGTCAAAAATACCCTCAAAGGTCGTGTGGACGTCAAGTTTTCCTGACGATCCTTCGCACCCTTTAAAAAGTAGGGATGCATTTGTACGAAAAAATGGGTTAGACAAAATTTTGCAAGGTTTCGATGGGCCTATCTGGTGGTGACCTTGAATTTGACCTTGAGGTCGATCTTGGGAATAAATCGAGGTAAAAGTAGTGTTTTTAAAAAGTAAACATGTATTTCTGAGTTCAGAAATGCAAAGAGAGGAAAAATTTACATTCGAGTACGTTATTACATCAAGGTCAAAAATATCCTCAAAGGTCGTGTTGTAGTCAAGTTTTCCGGACGATACATCCCATCCTTTTAAAACGTAGGGATGCATTTGTACGAAAAAATGGGTCAGACAAAATTTGCATGGATTCGAGAGGCCTATTTGGTGGGGACCTTGAATATGACCTTTGAGGTCGATCTTTGGAATAAATCGAGGTAAAAGTAGTGTTTTTCAAAAGTAAACCTGTATTTCTGAGTTCAGAAATGCAAAGAAAGGAAAATTCCACATTCGAAAACGTTATTAAGTCAAGGTCGAAAATACCCTCAAAGGTCGTGTGGACGTCAAGTTTTCCGGACGACCCGTCCCACCCTTTTAAAACGTAGGGATGCATTTGTACGAAAAAATGGGTCAGACAAAATTTGCATGGTTTCGAAGGGCCTATCTGGTGGTGGGTTTGAATTTGACCTTGAGGTCAATCTTGGAAATAAATCGAGGTAAAAGTAATGTTTTTCAAAAGTAAACCTGTATTTCTGAGTTCAAAAAGGCAAAGATAGGAAAATTTCACATTCGAATACGTTATTGAGTCAAGGTCAAAAATACCCTCAAAGGTCGTGTGGAAGTCAAGTTTTCCGGACGATCCGTCCCATCCTTTTAAAACGTAGGGATGCATTTGTACGAAAAAATGGGTTAGACAAAATTTGCATGGTTTCGAGGGGCCTATCTGGTGGTGACCTTGAATTTGACCTTGAGGTAGATCTTGGAAATAAATCGAGGTAAAAGTAGTGTTTTTCATAAGTAAACCTATATTTCTGAGTTCAGAAATGCAAAGAAAGGAAAATTCCACATTCGAGTACGTTATTAAATCAATGTCAAAAATATTCTCAAAGGTCGTGTGGAAGTCAAGTTTTCCGGACGACCCGTCCCACCCTTTTAAACCGTAGGGATGCATTTGTACGAAAAAATGAGTCATACTAAAATTTCACAATCGAATACGTTATTAAGTCAAGGTAAAAAATATCCTCAAAGCTCGTGTTGAAGTCAAGTTTTCCGGACGATCCGTCCCATCCTTTGAAAACGTACGGATGCATTTGTACGAAAAAATGGGACAGACGAAATTTGCATGGTTTCGAGGGGCCTATCTGGTTGTAACCTTGAATTTGACCTTGAGGTCGATCTTGGGAATAAATCGAGGTAAAAGTAGTGTTTTTCAAAAGTAAACCTGTATTTTTGAGTTCAAAAATGCAAAGAGTGGAAAATTTCACATTCGAGTATGTTATTCCATCAAGGTCAAAAATATCCTCAAAGCTCGTGTGGAAGTAAAGTTTTCCGGACGATCCGTCCCATCCTTTCAAAAGGCAGGGATGCATTTATACGAAAAAATAGGACAGACAAAATTTGCAAGGTTTCGATGGGCCTATCTGGTGGTGACCTTGAATTTGACCTTGAGGTCGATCTTGGGAATAAATCGAGGTAAAAGTATTGTTATTCAAAAGTAAACCTGTATTACTGTGTGCAGAAAAGATAAGAGCGGAAAATTTCTCATTTGAATACGTTATTAAGTGAAGGTAAAAAATATCCTCAAAGGTCGTGTGGAAGTCAAGTTTTCCGGACGATCCGTCCCACCCTTATAAAACGTAGGGATGCATTTGAACGAAAAAATGGGTCAGACAAAATTTGCATGTTTTCGAGGGGCCTATCTGGCGGTGACCTTGAATTTGACCTTGAGGTCGACTTTGGGAATAAATCGAGGTAAAAGTAGTGCTTTTCAAAAGTAAACCTGTATTTGTGAGTTCAGAAATGCAAAGAGAGGAAAATTTCACATTCGAGTACGTTATTACATCAAGGTCAAAAATATCCTCAAAGGTCGTGTTGTAGTCAAGTTTTCCGGACCATCCTTCCCACCCTTTTGAAACGTACGGATGCATTTGTACGAAAAAATGGGTCAGACAAAATTTGCATGGATTCGAGAGGCCTATCTGGTGGGGACCTTGAATATGACCTTGAGGACGATCTTGGAAATAAATCGAGGTTAAAGTAATGTTTTTCAAAAGTAAACCTGTATTTCTGAGTTCAAAAATGCAAAGAAAGGAAAATTTCACATTCGAATACGTTATTGAGTCAAGGTCAAAAATACCCTCAAAGGTCGTGTGGAAGGCAAGTTTTCCGGACGACCCGTCCCACCCTTTTAAAACGTGGGGATGCATTTGTACGAAAAAATGGGTTAGACAAAATTTGCATGGTTTCGAGGGGCCTATCTGGTGGTGACCTTGAATTTGACCTTGATGTCGATCTTGTGAATAAATCGAGGTAAAAGTAGTGTTTTCCGAAAATAAACCTGTATTTCTGAATACAGATATGCAAAGAAACTAAAATTTTACATTCGAGTACGTTATTGAGTCAAGGTGAAAGGTACTCCCAAAGATCGTGTAGAAGTCAAGTTTTCCGTACGATCCGTCCCATCCTTTTAAAACGTAGGGATGCATTTGTACGAAAAAATGGGTTAGACAAAATTTGCATGGTTTCGAGGGGCCTATCTGGTGGTGACCTTGAATTTGACCTTGATGTCGATCTTGTGAATAAATCGAGGTAAAAGTAGTGTTTTTAAAAAGTAAACCTGTATTTCTGAGTTCAGAAATGCAAAGAGAGGAAAATTTCTCATTTGAATACGTTATTATGTCAAGGTAAAAAATATCCTCAAAGGTCGTGTGGAAGTCAAGTTTTCCGGATGATCCGTCCCACCTTTTTAAAACGTAGGGATGCATTTGTACGAAAAAATGGTTCATACTAAAATTTCACAGTCGAATACGTTATTAAGTCAAGGTAAAAAATATCCTCAAAGGTCGTGTGGAAGTCAAGTTTTCCGCACTATCCGTCCCACCCTTCTAAACGTAGGGATGCATTTGTACGAAAAAATGGGACAGACAAAATTTGCGTGGTTCCGAGGGACCTATCTGGTGGTGACCTTGAATTTGACCTTGATGTCGATCTTGGGCATAAATCGAGGTAAAAGTAGTGTTTTTCAAAAGTAAACCTGTATTTCTGAGTTCAAAAATGCTAAGAAAGGAAAATTTCACATTCGAGTACGTTATGAAATCACGGTCAAAAATATCCTCAATGCTCGTGTTGAAGTCAAGTTTTCCGGACGATCCGTCCCACCCTTTTAAAACGTAGGGATGCATTTGTACGAAAAAATGGGTCAGACAAAATTTGCATGGATTCGAGAGGCCTATCTGGTGGGGACCTTGAATTTGACCTTGAGGTCGATCTTTCGAATAAATCGAGGTAAAAGTAGTGTTTCTCGAAAATAAACCTGTATTTCTGAGTTCTAAAATGTAAAGAAAGGAAAATTTCACATTCGAATACGTTATTATGTCAAGGTAAAAAATATCCTCAAGGTCGTGTGGAAGTCAAGTTTTCCGGACGACCCGTCCCATCCTTTTAAAACGTAGGGATGCATTTGTACGAAAAAATGGGTTAGACAAAATTTGCATGGTTTCGAGGGGCCTATCTGATGGTGACTTTGAATTTGACCTTGAGGACGATCTTGGAAATAAATCGAGGTTAAAGTAATGTTTTTCAAAAGTAAACCTGTATTTCTGAGTTCAAAAATGCAAAGAAAGGAAAATTTCACATTCGAATACGTTATTGAGTCAAGGTCAAAAATACCCTCAAAGGTCGTGTGGAAGTCAAGTTTTCCGGACGACCCGTCCCACCCTTTTAAAACATAGGGATGTATTTGTACGAAAAAATGGGTCAGACAAAATTTGCATGGTTTCGAGGGGCCTATCTGGTGGTGACCTTGAATTTGATCTTGAGGTCGACCTTGGAAATAAATCGAGGTAAAAGTAATGTTTTTCAAAAGTAAACCTGTATTTCTGAGTTCAGAAATGCAAAGAAAGGAAAATTCCACATTCGAGAACGTTATTAGATCAAGGTCAAAAATATCCTCAAAGTCGTGTTGAAGTCAAGTTTTCCGGACCATCCTTCCCACCCTTTTAAAACGTAGGGATGCATTTGTACGAAAAAATGGGTCATACTAAAATTTCACATTCGAATACGTTATTAAGTCAAGGTCGAAAATACCCTCAAAGGTCGTGTGGACGTCAAGTTTTCCTGCCGATCTTTCGCACCGTTTAAAAATGTAGGGATGCATTTGTACGAAAAAATGGGTCAGACAAAATTTGCATGGTTTCGAGGGGCCTATCTGGTGGTGACCTTGAATTTGACCTTGAGATAGATCTTGGAAATAAATCGAGGTAAAAGTAGTGTTTTGCAAAAGTAAACCTGTATTTCTGAGTTCAGAAATGCAAAGAAATGAAAATTCCACATTCGAGTACGTTATTGAGTCATGGTCACAGGTACCCTCAAAGGTCGTGTGGAAGTCAAGTTTTCCGAACGTTCCGTCCCATCCTTTTAAAACGTAGGGATGCATTTGTACGAAAAAAGGGGTCAGATAAAATTTGCATGGTTTCGAGGGGCCTATCTGATGGTGACTTTGAATTTGACCTTGAGGTCGATCTTGGAAATAAATCGAGGTTAAAGTAATGTTTTTCAAAAGTAAACCTGTATTTCTGAGTTCAAAAATGCAAAGAAAGGAAAATTTCACATTCGAATACGTTATGAAGTCAACGTCAAAAATATCCTCAAGGTCGTGTGGAAGTCAAGTTTTCCGGACGACCCGTCCCATCCTTTTAAAACGTAG
The DNA here is from genome assembly GCA_030407085.1 of Trichopria drosophilae. NCBI lineage: Eukaryota > Metazoa > Arthropoda > Insecta > Hymenoptera > Diapriidae > Trichopria > Trichopria drosophilae. The sequence continues at coordinate 21,244 of JAQOWT010000230.1, read as the reverse complement.
GGATGCATTTGTACGAAAAAATGGGTTAGACAAAATTTGCATGGTTTCGAGGGGCCTATCTGATGGTGACTTTGAATTTGACCTTGAGGACGATCTTGGAAATAAATCGAGGTTAAAGTAATGTTTTTCAAAAGTAAACCTGTATTTCTGAGTTCAAAAATGCAAACAAAGGACACGTTCACATGCGCATACGTTATTGAGTCAAGGTCAAAAATACCCTCAAAGGTCGTGTGGAAGGCAAGTTTTCCGGACGATCGGTCCCATCCTTTTAAAACGTAGGGATGCATTTGTACGAAAAAATGGGTCAGACAAAATTTGCATGGTTTCGAGGGGCCTATCTGGTGGCGACTTTGAATTTGACCTTGAGGTCGATCTTGGAAATAAATCAAGGTAAAAGTAATGTTTTTCAAAAGTAAACCTGTATTTCTGAGTTCAGAAATGCAAAGAAAGGAAAATTTCACAATCTTATACGTTATTAAGTCAAGGTCAAAAATATCCTCAAACGTCGTGTTGAAGTCAAGTTTACAGGACGACCTTTCCCACCCTTTTAATACGTAGGGATTTAATTGTACGAACAAATGGGTCAGACAAAATTTGCCTGGTTTCGAGGGGCCTATCTGGTGGTGACCTTGAATTTGACCTTGAGGTCGATCTTGGGAATAAATCGAGGTAAAAGTAGTGATTTCCAAAAGTAAACCTGTATTTCTGAGTTCACAAATGAGAAGAGCGGAAAATTTCTCGTTCGAATACGTTATTATGTCAAGGTAAAAAATATCCTCAAAGGTCGTGTGGAAGTCAAGTTTTCCTGACGATCCGTCCCACCCTTATAAATCGTAGGGATGCATTTGAACGAAAAAATGGGTCAGACATAATTTGCATGGTTTCGAGGGGCCTATCTGGTGGTGACCTTGAATTTGACCTTGAGGTTGATCTTGGGATTAAATCGAGGTAAAAGTAGTGTTTTTCAAAAGTAAACCTGTATTTCTGAGTTCAAAAATGCTAAGAAAGGAAAATTTCACATTCGAGTACGTTCTTAAATCACGGTCAAAAATACCCTCAAAGGTCGTGCGGAAGTCAAGTTTTCAGGACGACCCTTCCCACCCTTTTAAAACGTAGGGATGCATTTGTACGAAAAAATGGGTCAGACAAAATTTGCATGGTTTCGAGGGGCCTATCTGGTGGCGACTTTGAATTTGACCTTGAGGTCGATCTTGGAAATAAATCAAGGTAAAAGTAATGTTTTTCAAAAGTAAACCTGTATTTCTGAGTTCAGAAATGCAAAGAGAGGAATATTTCACAATCTTATACGTTATTAAGTCAAGGTCAAAAATATCCTCAAACGTCGTGTTGAAGTCAAGTTTACAGGACGACCTTTCCCACCCTTTTAATACGTAGGGATTTAATTGTACGAACAAATGGGTCAGACAAAATTTGCCTGGTTTCGAGGGGCCTATCTGGTGGGGACCTTGAATATGACCTTGAGGTCGATCTTTGGGATAAATCGAGGAAAAAGTAGTGTTTTTCAAAAGTAAACCTGTATTTTTGAGTTCAAAAATGCAAAGAGTGGAAAATTTCACATTCGAGTACGTTATTACATCAAGGTCAAAAATACCCTCAAAGGTCGTGTGGACGTCAAGTTTTCCTGACGATCCTTCGCACCCTTTAAAAAGTAGGGATGCATTTGTACGAAAAAATGGGTTAGACAAAATTTTGCAAGGTTTCGATGGGCCTATCTGGTGGTGACCTTGAATTTGACCTTGAGGTCGATCTTGGGAATAAATCGAGGTAAAAGTAGTGTTTTTAAAAAGTAAACCTGTATTTCTGAGTTCAGAAATGCAAAGAGAGGAAAAATTTACATTCGAGTACGTTATTACATCAAGGTCAAAAATATCCTCAAAGGTCGTGTTGTAGTCAAGTTTTCCGGACGATACATCCCATCCTTTTAAAACGTAGGGATGCATTTGCACGAAAAAATGGGTCATACTAAAATTTCACATTCGAATACGTTATTAAGTGAAGGTAAAAAATACCCTCAAAGGTCGTGCGGAAGTCAAGTTTTCCGGACGACCCGTCCCACCCTTTTAAAACGTAGGGATGCATTTGTACGAAAAAATGGGTTAGACAAAATTTGCATGGTTTCGAGGGGCCTATCTGGTGGTGACCTTGAGTTTGACCTTGATGTCGATCTTGTGAATAAATCGAGGTAAAAGTAGTGTTTTTAAAAAGTAAACCTGTATTTCTGAGTTCAGAAATGCAAAGAGAGGAAAAATTTACATTCGAGTACGTTATTAAGTGAAGGTAAAAAATATCCTCAAAGGTCGTGTGGAAGTCAAGTTTTGCGGACGATCCGTCCCACCCTTTTAAAACGTAGGGATGCATTTATAAGAAAAAATGGGTCAGACAAAATTTGCATGGTTTCGAGGGGCCTATCGGGTAGTGACCAAGATTTTGACCTCGATGTCGATCTTACGAATAAATCGAGGTAAAAGTAGTGTTTTCCAAAAATAAACCTGTATTTCTGAGTTCAGAAATGAAAAGAGCAGAACATTTCTAATTGGAATACGTTATTAAGTCAAGGTCAAAAATATCCTCAAAGGTCGCGTGGAAGTCAAGTTTTGCGGACGATCCGTCCCACCCTTTTAAAACGTAGGGATGCATTTGTACGAAAAAATGGGTCAGACAAAATTTGCATGGTTTCGAAGGGCCTATCTGGTGGTGGGTTTGAATTTGACCTTGAGGTCAATCTTGGAAATAAATCGAGGTAAAAGTAGTGTTTTTAAAAAGTAAACCTGTATTTCTGAGTTCAAAAATGCTAAGAAAGGAAAATTTCACATTCGAGTACGTTATGAAATCACGGTCAAAAATATCCTCAAAGCTCGTGTTGAAGTCAAGTTTTCCGGACGGTCCGTCCCACCCTTTTAAAACGTAGGGATGTAATTGTACGAACAAATGGGTCAGACAAAATTTGCATGGTTTCGAGGGGCCTATCTGGTGGTGACCTTGAATTTGACCTTGAGGTCGATCTTGGAAATAAATCGAGGTAAAAGTAATGTTTTTCAAAAGTAAACCTGTATTTCTGAGTTCAGAAATGCAAAGAAAGGAAAATTCCACATTCGAGAACGTTATTAGATCAAGGTCAAAAATATCCTCAAAGTCGTGTTGAAGTCAAGTTTTCCGGACCATCCTTCCCACCCTTTTAAAACGTACGGATGCATTTGTAAGAAAAAATGGGTCAGACAAAATTTGCATGGATTCGAGAGGCCTATCTGTTGGGGACCTTGAATTTGACCTTGACGTCGATCTTGGAAATAAATCGAGGTAAAAGTAGTGTTTTTAAAAAGTAAACCTGTATTTCTGAGTTCAAAAATGCAAAGAAAGGAAAATTTCACATTCGAATACGTTATTGAGTCAAGGTCAAAAATACCCTCAAAAAAGTTCGTGTGGAAGTCAAGTTTTCCGGACGATCGGTCCCATCCTTTTAAAACGTAGGGATGCATTTGTACGAAAAAATGGGTCATACTAAAATTTCATATTCGAATACGTTATTAAGTCAAGGTCAAAAATACCCTCAAAGGTCGTGTGGAAGTCAAGTTTTCCGGACGATCCGTCCCACCCTTTTAAAACGTAGGGATGCATTTGTACGAAAAAATGGGTTAGACAAAATTTGCATGGTTTCGAGGGGCCTATCTGGTGGTGACCTTGAATTTGACCTTGATGTCGATCTTGTGAATAAATCGAGGTAAAAGTAGTGTTTTTAAAAAGTAAACCTGTATTTCTGAGTTCAGAAATGCAAAGAGAGGAAAAATTTACATTCGAGTACGTTATTACATCAAGGTCAAAAATATCCTCAAAGGTCGTGTTGTAGTCAAGTTTTCCGGACGATACCTCCCATCCTTTTAAAACGTAGGGATGCATTTGTACGAAAAAATGGGTCATACTAAAATTTCACATTCGAATACGTTATTAAGTCAAGGTCAAAAATACCCTCAAAGGTCGTGTGGAAGTCAAGTTTTCCGGACGATCCGTCCCACCCTTTTAAAACGTACGGATGCATTTGTACGAAAAAATGGGTCATACTAAAATTTCACATTCGAGTACGTTATTAAGTCAAGGTCAAAAATATCCTCAAACGTCGGGTTGAAGTCAAGTTTTCAGGACGACCCTTCCCACCCTTATAAAACGGAGGGATGCATTTGTACGAAAAAATGGGTCAGACAAAATTTGCTTTGTTTCGAGGGACCTATCTGGTGGGGACCTTGAATTTGACTTTGAGGTCGATCATGGGAATAAATCGAGGTAAAAGTAGTGCTTTTCAAAAGTAAACCTGTATTTCTGAGTTCAGAAATGCAAAGAGAGGAAAATTTCACATTCGAGTACGTTATTACATCAAGGTCAAAAATATCCTCAAAGTCGTGTGGAAGTCAAGTTTTCCGGACGACCCGTCCCACCCTTTTAAAACGTAGGGATGCATTTGTACGAAAAAATGGGTCATACTAAAATTTCACATGACCTTGAGGTCGATCTTTGGAATAAATCGAGGTAAAAGTAGTGTTTTTCAAAAGTAAACCTGTATTTCTGAATACAGAAATGCAAAGAAACTAAAATTTCACATTCGAATACGTTATTGAGTCAAGGTCAAAAATACCCTCAAAGATCGTGTAGAAGTCAAGTTTTCCGTACGATCCGTCCCACCCTTTTAAAACGTAGGGATGCATTTGTACGAAAAAATGGGTTAGACAAAATTTGCATGGTTTCGAGGGGCCTATCTGGTGGTGACCTTGAATTTGACCTTGATGTCGATCTTGTGAATAAATCGAGGTAAAAGTAGTGTTTTTAAAAAGTAAACCTGTATTTCTGAGTTCAGAAATGCAAAGAAAGGAAAATTTCACATACTAAAGTTTCACATTCGAATACGTTATGAAGTCAACGTCAAAAATATCCTCAAGGTCGTATGGAAGTCAAGTTTTCCGGACGATCCGTCCCACCCTTTTAAAACGTAGGGATGCATTTGTACGAAAAAATGGGTCAGACAAAATTTGCATGGTTTCAATGGGCCTATCTGGTGGTGACCTTGAATTTGATCTTGAGGTCGATCTTGGGAATAAATCGAGGTAAATGTAGTGTTTTTCAAAAGTAAACCTGTATTACCGAGTGCAGAAATGATAAGAGGAAAATTTCACATTCGAGTATGTTATTACATCTAGGTCAAAAATATCCTCAAAGGTCGTGTTGAAGTCAAGTTTTCCGGATAGTCCGTCCAACCCTTTGAAAATGTACGGATGCATGTCTATGCAGAAATGGGTCATACTAAAATTTCACATTCGAATACGTTATGAAGTCAACGTCAAAAATATCCTCAAGGTCGTGTGGAAGTCAAGTTTTCCGGACGATCCGTCCCACCCTTTTAAAACGTAGGGATGCATTTGTACGAAAAAATGGGTCAGACAAAATTTGCATGGTTTCGATGGGCCTATCTGGTGGTGACCTTGAATTTGACCTTGAGGTCGATCTTGGGAATAAATCGAGGTAAAAGTAGTGTTTTCCAAAAATAAACCTGTATTTCTGAGTTTAGAAATGAAAAGAGCAGAACATTTCTAATTGGAATACGTTATTAAGTCAAGGTGAAAAATATCCTCAAAGGTCGCGTGGAAGTCAAGTTTTCCGGACGATCCGTCCCACCCTTTTAAAGCGTAGGGATGCATTTGTACGAAAAAATGGGTCAGACAAAATTTGCATGGTTTCGAGGGGCCCATCTGGTGGGGACCTTGAATTTGACCTTGACGTCGATCTTGGAAATAAATTGAGGGAAAAGTAGTGTTTTTCAGAAGTAAACCTGTATTTCTGAATACAGATATGCAAAGAAACTAAAATTTTACATTCGAGTACGTTATTGAGTCAAGGTGAAAGGTACTCCCAAAGATCGTGTAGAAGTCAAGTTTTCCGTACGATCCGTCCCATCCTTTTAAAACGTAGGGATGCATTTGTACGAAAAAATGGGTTAGACAAAATTTGCATGGTTTCGAGGGGCCTATCTGGTGGTGACCTTGAATTTGACCTTGATGTCGATCTTGTGAATAAATCGAGGTAAAAGTAGTGTTTTTAAAAAGTAAACCTGTATTTCTGAGTTCAGAAATGCAAAGAGAGGAAAATTTCTCATTTGAATACGTTATTATGTCAAGGTAAAAAATATCCTCAAAGGTCGTGTGGAAGTCAAGTTTTCCTGACGATCCGTCCCACCCTTATAAAACGTAGGGATGCATTTGAACGAAAAAATGGGTCAGACATAATTTGCATGGTTTCGAGGGGCCTATCTGGTGGTGACCTTGAATTTGACCTTGAGGTCGATCTTGGAAATAAATCGAGGTAAAAGTAGTGTTTTTAAAAAGTAAACCTGTATTTCTGAGTTCAAAAATGCAAAGAAAGGAAAATTTCACATTCGAATACGTTATTGAGTCAAGGTCAAAAATACCCTCAAAGGTCGTGTGGAAGTCAAGTTTTCAGGACGACCCTTCCCACCCTTTTAAAACGTAGGGATGCATTTGTACGAAAAAATGGGTCAGACAAAATTTGCATGGTTTCGAGGGGCCTATCTGGTGGCGACTTTGAATTTGACCTTGAGGTCGATCTTGGAAATAAATCAAGGTAAAAGTAATGTTTTTCAAAAGTAAACCTGTATTTCTGAGTTCAGAAATGCAAAGAAAGGAAAATTCCACATTCGAAAACGTTATTAAGTCAAGGTCGAAAATACCCTCAAAGGTCGTGTGGACGTCAAGTTTTCCGGACGACCCGTCCCACCCTTTTAAAACGTAGGGATGCATTTGTACGAAAAAAAGGGTCAGACAAAATTTGCATGGATTCGAGGGGCCTATCTGGTGGGCACCATGACTATGACCTTGAGGTCGATCTTTGGAATAAATCGAGGTAAATGTAGTGTTTTTCAAAAGTAAACCTGTATTTCTGAATACAGAAATGCAAAGAAACTAAAATTTCACAATCTAATACGTTATTAAGTCAAGGTCAAAAATATCCTCAAACGTCGTGTTGAAGTCAAGTTTTCAGGACGACCCTTCCCACCCTTTTAATACGTAGGGATGTAATTGTACGAACAAATGGGTCAGACAAAATTTGCCTGGTTTCGAGGGGCCTATCTGGTGGTGACCTTGAATTTGACCTTGAGGTCGATCTTGGGAATAAATGGAGGTAAAAGTAGTGATTTCCAAAAGTAAACCTGTATTTCTGAGTTCAGAAATGCAAAGAAAGGAAAATTCCACATTCGAGAACGTTATTAGATCAAAGTCAAAAATATCCTCAAATTCGTGTTGAAGTCAAGTTTTCCGGACGATCCGTCCCACCCTTTTAAAATGTACGGATGCATTTGTACGAAAAAATGTGACAGACGAAATTTGCATGGTTTCGAGGGGCCTATCTGGTGGTGGCTTTGAATTTGACCTTAAGGTCGATCTTTGGATTAAATCGAGGTAAAAGTAGTGTTTTTCAAAAGTAAACCTGTATTTCTGAGTTCAAAAATGCAAAGAGCAGAACATTTCTCATTCCAATACGTTATTGAGTCAAGGTCAAAAATATCCTCAAGGTCGTGTGGAAGTCAAGCTTTCCGGACGACCCGTTTCACCCTTTTAAAACGTAGGGATGCATTTGTACGAAAAAATGGGTCAGACAAAATTTGCATGGTTTCGAGGGGCCTATCTGGTGGGGACCTTGAATATGACCTTGAGGTCGATCTTTGGGATAAATCGAGGAAAAAGTAGTGTTTTTCAAAAGTAAACCTGTATTTCTGAATACAGAAATGCAAAGAAACTAAAATTTCACATTCGAATACGTTATTGAGTCAAGGTCAAAGGTACCCTCAAAGATCGTGCGGAAGTCAAGTTTTCCGGACGATCCGTCCCACCCTTTTAAAATGTACGGATGCATTTGTACGAAAAAATGGGTCCGACAAAATTTGCATGGTTTCGAGGGGCCTATCTGATGGTGACTTTGAATTTGACCTTGAGGACGATCTTGGAAATAAATCGAGGTTAAAGTAATGTTTTTCAAAAGTAAACCTGTATTTCTGAGTTCAAAAATGCAAAGAAAGGAAAATTTCACATTCGAATACGTTATTGAGTCAAGGTCAAAAATACCCTCAAAGGTCGTGTGGAAGTCAAGTTTTCCGGACGATCGGTCCCATCCTTTTAAAACGTAGGGATGCATTTGTACGAAAAAATGGGTCATACTAAAATTTCACATTCGAATACGTTATTAAGTAAAGGTAAAAAATACCCTCAAAGGTCGTGCGGAAGTCAAGTTTTCCGGACGACCCGTCCCACCCTTTTAAAACGTAGGGATGCATTTGTACGAAAAAATGGGTTAGACAAAATTTGCATGGTTTCGAGGGGCCTATCTGGTGGTGACCTTGAATTTGACCTTGATGTCGATCTTGTGAATAAATCGAGGTAAAAGTAGTGTTTTTAAAAAGTAAAGCTGTATTTCTGAGTTCAGAAATGCAAAGAGAGGAAAATTTAACATTCGAGTACGTTATTACATCAAGGTCAAAAATATCCTCAAAGTCGTGTGGAAGTCAAGTTTTCCGGACGACCCGTCCCACCCTTTTAAAACGTAGGGATGCATTTGTACGAAAAAATGGGTCAGACAAAATTTGCATGGATTCGAGAGGCCTATCTGGTGGGGACCTTGAATATGACCTTGAGGTCGATCTTTGGAATAAATCGAGGTAAAAGTAGTGTTTTTCAAAAGTAAACCTGTATTTCTGAGTTCAGAAATGAAAAGAGCAGAACATTTCTTATTAGAATACGTTACTAAATCAAGGTCAAAAATATCCTCAAAGGTCGTGTGGAAGTCAAGTTTTCCGAACGTTCCGTCCCATCCTTTTAAAACGTAGGGATGCATTTGTACGAAAAAAGGGGTCAGATAAAATTTGCATGGTTTCGAGGGGCCGATCTGGTGGGGACCTTGAATTTGACCTTGACGTCGATCTTGGAAATGAATCGAGGGAAAAGTAATGTTTTTCAAATGTAAACCTGTATTTCTGAGTGCAGAAATGCCAAGAAACTAAAATTTCACATTCGAATATGTTATTGAGTCAAGGTCAAAAGTACCCTCAAAGGTCGTGTGGAAGTCAAGTTTTCCGGACGATCCGTCCCATCCTTTCAAAACGTAGGGATGCATTTATACGAAAAAATGGGACAGACAAAATTTGAATGGTTTCGAGGGGCCTATCTGGTGGTGGCTTTGAATTTGATCTTGGGCATAAGTCCAGGTCAAAGCAGTGTTTTTCAAACGTATACCTATATTTCTGAGTTCAGAAACGCAAAGAGCGGCAAATTTGTCATTCGAATACGTTATTGAGTCGAGGTCAAAAATACCCTCAAAGGTCGTGTGGAAGTCAAGTTTTCCGGACGATCCGTCTCACCCTTATAAAACGTAGGGATGCATTTGTACGAAAAAATGGGTCAGACAAAATTTGCTTTGTTTCGAGGGACCTATCTGGCGGTGACCTTGAATTTGACCTTGAGGTCGACTTTGGGAATAAATCGAGGTAAAAGTAGTGCTTTTCAAAAGTAAACCTGTATTTCTGAGTTCAGAAATGCAAAGAGAGGAAAATTTCACATTCGAGTACGTTATTACATCAAGGTCAAAAATATCCTCAAAGTCGTGTGGAAGTCAAGTTTTTCCGGACCATCCTTCCCACCCTTTTAAAACATACGGATGCATTTGTACGAAAAATGGATCATACTAAAATTTCACATTCGAATACGTTATGAAGTCAACGTCAAAAATATCCTCAAGGTCGTGTGGAAGTCAAGATTTCCGGACGACCCGTCCCACCCTTTTAAAACGTAGGGATGCATTTGTACGAAAAAATGGGTCAGACAAAATTTGCATGGTTTCGAGGGGCCTATCTGGTGGTGACCTTGAATTTGACCTTGAGGTCGATCTTGGGAATAAATAGAGGTAAAAGTAGTGATTTCCAAAAGGAGCCCTGTATTTCTGAGTTCAGAAATGAAAAGAGCAGAACATTTCTCATTGGAATACGTTAGTAAATCAAGGTCAAAAATATCCTCAAAGGTCGTGTGGAAGTCAAGTTTTCCGAACGATCCGTCCCATCCCTTGAAAACGTACGGATGCATTTGTACGAAAAAATGGAACAGACGAAATTTGCATGGTTTCGAGGGGCCTATCTGGTAGTAACCTTGAATCTGACCATGAGGTCGATCTTGGGAATAAATCGAGGTAAAAGTAGTGTTGTGCGAAGGGAAACCTGTATTTCTGTGTTCAGAAATAAAAAGAGCGGAAAATTTCTCATTCGAATACGTTATTGAGTCAAGTTCAAAAATACCCTCAAAAGTCGTGTGGAAGTCAAGTTTTCCGGCCGATCGGTCCGATCCTTTTAAAACGTAGGGATGCATTTGTACGAAAAAATGGGTCATACTAAAATTTCACATTCGAGTACGTTATTACATGAAGGTCAAGAATATCCCCAAAGGTCGTGTGGAAGTCAAGTTATCGGGACGATCCGTCCCACCCTTTTAAAACGTAGGGATGTAATTGTACGAAAAAATGGGACAGACAAAATTTGCATGGTTTCGAGGGGCCTATCTGGTGGTGACTTTGAATTTGATCTTGGGCATAAGTCTAGGTCAAAGTAGTGTTTTCCAAAAATAAACCTGTATTTCTGAGTTCAGAAATGAAAAGAGCAGAACATTTCTCATTGGAATACGTTATTAAGTCAACGTCAAAAATATCCTCAAGGTCGTGTGGAAGTAAAGTTTTCCGGACGATCCGTCCCACCCTTTTAAAACGTAGGCATGCATTTAAACGAAAAAATGGGTCAGACAAAATTTGCATGGTTTCGAGGGGCCTATCTGGTGGTGACCTTGAATTTGACCTTGAGGTCGATCTTGGAAATAAATCGAGGTAAAAGTAGTGTTTTTAAAAAGTAAACCTGTATTTCTGAGTTCAAAAATGCAAAGAAAGGAAAATTTCACATTCGAATACGTTATTGAGTCAAGGTCAAAAATACCCTCAAAGGTCGTGTGGAAGTCAAGTTTTCCGGACGATCGGTCCCATCCTTTTAAAACGTAGGGATGCATTTGTACGAAAAAATGGGTCATACTAAAATTTCACATTCGAATACGTTATTAAGTCAAGGTCGAAAATACCCTCAAAGGTCGTGTGGACGTCAAGTTTTCCGGACGACCCGTCCCACCCTTTTAAAACGTAGGGATGCGTTTGTACGACAAAATGGGTCAGACAAAATTTTGCAAGGTTTCGATGGGCCTATCTGGCGGTGACCTTGAATTTGACCTTGAGGTCGATCTTTGGAATAAATCGAGGTAAAAGTAGTGTTTTTAAAAAGTAAACCTGTATTTCTGAGTTCAGAAATGCAAAGAGAGGAAAATTTCTCATTTGAATACGTTATTATGTCAAGGTAAAAAATATCCTCAAAGGTCGTGTGGAAGTCAAGTTTTCCTGACGATCCGTCCCACCCTTATAAAACGTAGGGATGCATTTGAACGAAAAAATGGGTCAGACATAATTTGCATGGTTTCGAGGGGCCTATCTGGTGGTGACCTTGAATTTGACCTTGAGATAGATCTTGGAAATAAATCGAGGTAAAAGTAGTGTTTTTCAATAGTAAACCTGTATGTCTTAGTTTAAAAATGCTAAGAAAGGAAAGTTTCCCATTCGAATACGTTATTAAGTCAAGTTCAAAAATACCCTCAAAGGTCGTGTGGAAGTCAAGTTATCGGGACGATCCGTCCCACCCTTTTAAAACGTAGGGATGTAATTGTACGAAAAAACGGGTCACACAAAATTTGCATGGTTTCGAGGGGCCTATCTGGTGGTGACCTTGAATTTGACCTTGAGGTCGATCTTGGAAATAAATCGAGGTAAAAGTAGTGTTTTCAAAAAGTAAACCTGTATTTCTGTGTTCAAAAATGCAAAGAAAGGAAAATTTCACATTCGAATACGTTATTGAGTCAAGTTCAAAAATACCCTCAAAAGTCGTGTGGAAGTCAAGTTTTCCGGCCGATCGGTCCGATCCTTTTAAAACGTAGGGATGCATTTGTACGAAAAAATGGGTCATACTAAAATTTCACATTCGAATACGTTATTAAGTCAAGGTAAAAAATACCCTCAAAGGTCGTGCGGAAGTCAAGTTTTTCGGACGATCCGTTCCACCCTTTTATAATGTACGGATGCATTTGTACGAAAAAATGGGACAGACGAAATTTGCATGGTTTCGAGGGGCCTATCTGGTGGTGGCTTTGAATTTGACCTTAAGGTCGATCTTTGGATTAAATCGAGGTAAAAGTAGTGTTTTTCAAAAGTAAACCAGTATTTCTGAGTTCAGAAATGCAAAGAGGAAAATTTCACATTCGAATACGTTATGAAGTCAACGTCAAAAATATCCTCAAGGTCGTGTGGACGTCAAGTTTTCCGGACGACCCGTCCCACCCTTTTAAAACGTAGGGATGCATTTGTACGAAAAAATGGGTCAGACAAAATTTGCATGGATTCGTGAGGCCTATCTGGTGGGGACCTTGAATTTGACCTTGAGGTCGATCTTTCGAATAAATCGAGGTAAAAGTAGTGTTTTTCAAAAGTAAACCTGTATTTCTGAATACAGAAATGCAAAGAAACTAAAATTTTACATTCGAATACGTTATTGAGTCAAGGTGAAAGGTACTCCCAAAGATCGTGTGGAAGTCAAGTTTTCCGGACGATCCGTCCCATCCTTTTAAAACGTAGGGATGCATTTATACGAAAAAATGGGTCATACTAAAATTTCACATGACCTTGAGGTCGATCTTTGGAATAAATCGAGGTAAAAGTAGTGTTTTTCAAAAGTAAACCTGTATTTCTGAATACAGAAATGCAAAGAAACTAAAATTTTACATTCGAATGCGTTATTGAGTCAAGGTCAAAGGTACCCCCAAAGATCGTGTGGAAGTCAAGTTTTCCGGACGACCCGTCCCACCCTTTTAAAACGTAGGGATGCATTTGTACGAAAAAATGGGTCAGACGAAATTTGCATGGTTTCGAGGGGCCTATCTGGTGGTGGCTTTGAATTTGACCTTGAGGTTGATCTTGGGATTAAATCGAGGTAAAAGTAGTGTTTTTCAAAAGTAAACCTGTATTTCTGAGTTCGGAAATGCAAAGAGAGGAATATTTCACATTCGAGTATGTTATTACATCAAGGTCAAAAATATCCTCAAAGGTCGTGCGGAAGTCAAGTTTTCCGGACAGTCCGTCCCACCCTTTGAAAACGTACGGATGCATTTCTATGAAGAAATGGGTCATACTAAAATTTCACATTCGAATACGTTATGAAGTCAACGTCAAAAATATCCTCAAGGTCGTGTGGAAGTCAAGTTTTCCGGACGACCCGTCCCACCCTTTTAAAACGTAGGGATGCATTTGTACGAAAAAATGGGTCAGACAAAATTTGCATGGTTTCGATGGGCCTATCTGGTGGTGACCTTGAATTTGACCTTGAGGTCGATCTTGGGAATAAATCGAGGTAAAAGTAGTGTTTTTCAAAAGTAAACCTGTATTACCGAGTGCAGAAATGATAAGAGCGGAAAATTTCTCATTTGAATACGTTATTAAGTCAAGGTAAAAAATATCCTCAAAGCTCGTGTTGAAGTCAAGTTTTCCGGACGTCCCGTCCCACCCTTTTAAAACGTAGGGATGCATTTGTACGAAAAAATGGGTCAGACAAAATTTGCATGGATTCGAGAGGCCTATCTGGTGGGGACCTTGAATATGACCTTGAGGTCGATCTTTGGAATAAATCGAGGTAAAAGTAGTGTTTTTCAAAAGTAAACCTGTATTTCTGAATACAGAAATGCAAAGAAACTAAAATTTTACATTCGAATGCGTTATTGAGTCAAGGTCAAAGGTACCCCCAAAGATCGTGTGGAAGTCAAGTTTTCCGGACGATCCGTCCCATCTTTTAAAACCTAGGGATGCATTTGTACGAAAAAATGGGTCATATTAAAATTTCACATTCGAATACGTTATTAAGTCAAGGTAAAAAATACCCTCAAAGGTCGTGCGGAAGTCAAGTTTTTCGGGCGATCCGTCCCACCCTTTTAAAATGTACGGATGCATTTGTACGAAAAAATGGGACAGACGAAATTTGCATGGTTTCGAGGGGCCTATCTGGTGGTGGCTTTGAATTTGACCTTGAGGTTGATCTTGGGATTAAATCGAGGTAAAAGTAGTGTTTTTCAAAAGTAAACCTGTATTTCTGAGTTCAAAAATGCTAAGAAAGGAAAATTTCACATTCGAGTACGTTATTACATGAAGGTCAAGAATATCCCCAAAGGTCGTGTTGAAGTCAAGTTTTGCGGACAATCCGTCCCACCCTTTTAAAACGTACGGATGCGTTTGTACGAATAAATAGGACAGACAAAATTTGCATGGTTTCGAGGGGCCTATCTGGTGGTGACCTTGAATTTGACCTTGATGTCGATCTTGGGAATAAATCGAGGTAAAATTAGTGTTTTCCAAAAGTAAACCTGTATTTCTGTGTTCAGCAATAAAAAGAGCGGAAAATTTCTCATTCGAATACGTTATTAGGTCAAGATCAAAAATCCCCTCAAAGGTCGTGTGGGAGTCAAGTTTTCCGGACGATCCGTCCCATCCTTTTAAAACGTAGGGATGCATTTGTACGAAAAAATAGGACAGACAAAATTTGCATGGTTTCGAGGGGCCTATCTGGTGGTGACCTTGAATTTGACCTTGAGGTCGATCTTGGGAATAAATCGAGGTAAAATTAGTGTTTTCCAAAAGTAAACCTGTATTTCTGTGTTCAGAAATAAAAAGAGCGGAAAATTTCTCATTCGAATACGTTATTAGGTCAAGATCAAAAATCCCCTCAAAGGTCGTGTGGGAGTCAAGTTTTCCGGACGATCCGTCCCATCCTTTTAAAACGTAGGGATGCATTTGTACGAAAAAATAGGTCATAATAAAATTTCACATTCGAATACGTTATTAAGTCAAGGTCAAAAATACCCTCAAAGGTCGTGTGGAAGTCAAGTTTTCCGGACGATCCGTCCCACCCTTTTAAAACGTAGGGATGCATTTGTACGAAAAAATGGGTCAGTCAAAATGTGCATGGTTTCGAGGGGCCTATCTGGTGGTGACCTTGAATTTGACCTTGAGGTAGATCTTGGAAATAAATCGAGGTAAAAGTAGTGTTTTTCAAAAGTAAACCTGTATTTTTGAGTTCAAAAATGCAAAGAGTGGGAAACTTCACATTCGAGTATGTTATTACATCAAGGTCAAAAATATCCTCAAGGTCGTGTGGACGTCAAGTTTTCCGGACGATCCGTCCCACCCTTCTAAAACGTAGGCATGCATTTAAACGAAAAAATGAGTCAGACAAAATTTTCATGGTTTCGAGGGGCCTATCTGGTGGTGGCTTTGAATTTGATCTTGGGCATAAGTCCAGGTCAAAGCAGTGTTTTTCAAACGTATACCTATATTTCTGAGTTCAGAAACGCAAAGAGCGGCAAATTTGTCATTCGAATACGTTATTGAGTCTAGGTCAAAAATACCCTCAAAGGTCGTGTGGAAGTCAAGTTTTGCGGACGATCCGTCCCACCCTTTTAAGACGTAGGGATGCATTTATAAGAAAAAATGGGTCAGACAAAATTTGCATGGTTTCGAGGGGCCTATCGGGTAGTGACCAAGAATTTGACCTCGATGTCGATCTTACGAATAAATCGAGGTAAAAGTAGTGTTTTCCAAAAATAAACCTGTATTTCTGAGTTCAGAAATGAAAAGAGCAGAACATTTCTCATTGGAATACGTTATTAAGTCAAGGTGAAAAATATCCTCAAAGGTCGCGTGGAAGTCAAGTTTTGCGGACGATCCGTCCCACCCTTTTAAAACGTACGGATGCATTTGTACGAAAAAATGGGTCAGACAAAATTTTCATGGTTTCGAGGGGCCTATCTGGTGGTGACCTTGAATTTGACCTTGAGGTCGATCATGGGAATAAATCGAGGTAAAAGTAGTGCTTTTCAAAAGTAAACCTGTATTTCTGAGTTCAGAAATGCAAAGAGAGGAAAATTTAACATTCGAGTACTTTATTACATCAAGGTCAAAAATATCCTCAAGGTCGTGTGGACGTCAAGTTTTCCGGACGATCCGTCCCACCCTTCTAAAACGTAGGCATGCATTTAAACGAAAAAATGAGTCAGACAAAATTTTCATGGTTTCGAGGGGCCTATCTGGTGGTGAACTTGAATTTGACCTTGATGTCGATCTTGGGAATAAATCGAGGTAAAAGTAGTGTTTTTGAAAAGTTAACCTGTATTTCTGAGTTCAGAAATACAAAGAGCGGAAAATTTGTCATTCGAATACGTTATTGAGCCGAGGTCAAAAATACCCTCAAAGGTCGTGTGGAAGTCAAGTTTTCCCGACGATCCGTCCCATCCTTTTAAAACGTAGGGATGCATTTGTACGAAAAAATGGGTCATACTAAAATTTCACATGACCTTGAGGTCGATCTTTGGAATAAATCGAGGTAAAAGTAGTGTTTTTCAAAAGTAAACCTGTATTTCTGAATACAGAAATGCAAAGAAACTAAAATTTCACATTCGAATACGTTATTAGATCAAGGTCAAAAATATCCTCAAAGTCGTGTGGAAGTCAAGTTTTCCGGACGACCCGTCCCACCCTTTTTAAACGTAGGGATGCATTTGTACGAAAAAATGGGTCAGACAAAATTTGCATGGATTCGAGAGGCCTATCTGGTGGGGACCTTGAATTTGACCTTGAGGTCGATCTTGGGAATAAATCGAGGTAAAAGTAGTGTTTTTAAAAAGTAAACCTGTATTTCTGAGTTCAGAAATGCAAAGAGAGGAAAAATTTACATTCGAGTACGTTATTACATCAAGGTCAAAAATATCCTCAAAGGTCGTGTTGTAGTCAAGTTTTCCGGACGATACATCCCATCCTTTTAAAACGTAGGGATGCATTTGCACGAAAAAATGGGTCATACTAAAATTTCACATTCGAATACGTTATTAAGTGAAGGTAAAAAATACCCTCAAAGGTCGTGCGGAAGTCAAGTTTTCCGGACGACCCGTCCCACCCTTTTAAAACGTAGGGATGCATTTGTACGAAAAAATGGGACAGACTAAATTTGCATGGTTTCGAGGGGCCTATCTGGTGGTGGCTTTGAATTTGACCTTAAGGTCGATCTTTGGATTAAATCGAGGTAAAAGTAGTGTTTTTCAAAAGTAAACCAGTATTTCTGAGTTCAGAAATGCAAAGAGGAAAATTTCACATTCGAGTATGTTATTACATCTAGGTCAAAAATATCCTCAAAGGTCGTGTGGAAGTCAAGTTTTCCGGACGATCGGTCCCATCCTTTTAAAACGTAGGGATGCATTTGTACGAAAAAATGGGTCATACTAAAATTTCATATTCGAATACGTTATTAAGTCAAGGTCGAAAATACCCTCAAAGGTCGTGTGGACGTCAAGTTTTCCTGTCGATCCTTCGCACCCTTTAAAAATGTAGGGATGCATTTGTACGAAAAAATGGGTCAGACAAAATTTGCATGGTTTCGAGGGGCCTATCTGGTGGTGACTTTGAATTTGACCTTGAGGTCGATCTTGGAAATAAATCGAGGTAAAAGTAATGTTTTTCAAAAGTAAACCTGTATTTCTGAGTTCAGAAATGCAAAGAAAGGAAAATTCCACATTCGAGAACGTTATTAGATCAAGGTCAAAAATATCCTCAAAGTCGTGTTGAAGTCAAGTTTTCCGGACCATCCTTCCCACCCTTTTAAAACGTAGGGATGCATTTGTACGAAAAAATGGGTCATACTAAAATTTCACATTCGAATACGTTATTAAGTAAAGGTCGAAAATACCCTCAAAGGTCGTGTGGACGTCAAGTTTTCCGGACGACCCGTCCCACCCTTTTAAAACGTAGGGATGCATTTGTACGAAAAAATGGGTCAGACGAAATTTCCATGGTTTCGAGGGGCCTATCTGGTGGTGGCTTTGAATTTGACCTTGAGGTTGATCTTGGGATTAAATCGAGGTAAAAGTAGTGTTTTTCAAAAGTAAACCTGTATTTCTGAATACAGAAATGCAAAGAAACTAACATTTTACATTCGAATACGTTATTGAGTCAAGGTGAAAGGTACTCCCAAAGATCGTGTAGAAGTCAAGTTTTCCGTACGATCCGTCCCATCCTTTTAAAACGTAGGGATGCATTTGTACGAAAAAATGGGTCATACTAAAATTTCACATGACCTTGAGGTCGATCTTTGGAATAAATCGAGGTAAAAGTAGTGTTTTTCAAAAGTAAACCTGTATTTCTGAATACAGAAATGCAAAGAAACTAAAATTTCACATTCGAATACGTTATTGAGTCAAGGTCAAAGGTACCCTCAAAGACCGTGTGGAAGTCAAGTTTTCCCGACGATCCGTCCCATCCTTTTAAAACGTAGGGATGCATTTGTACGAAAAAATGGGTCATACTAAAATTTCACATTCGAATACGTTATTAAGTGAAGGTAAAAAATACCCTCAAAGGTCGTGCGGAAGTCAAGTTTTCCGGACGATCCGTCCCACCCTTTTAAAATGTACGGATGCATTTGTACGAAAAAATGGGACAGACGAAATTTGCATGGTTTCGAGGGGCTTATCTGGTGGTGGCTTTGAATTTGATCTTAAGGTAGATCTTTGGATTAAATCGAGGTAAAAGTAGTGATTTCCAAAAGTAAACCTGTATTTTTGAGTTCAAAAATGCAAAGAGTGGAAAATTTCACATTCGAGTACGTTATTACATCAAGGTCAAAAATATCCTCAAAGGTCGTGTTGTCAAGTTTTCCGGACCATCCTTCCCACCCTTTTGAAACGTACGGATGCATTTGTACGAAAAAATGGGTCAGACAAAATTTGCATGGATTCGAGAGGCCTATCTGGTGGGGACCTTGAATATGACCTTTGAGGTCGATCTTTGGAATAAATCGAGGTAAAAGTAGTGTTTTTCAAAAGTAAACCTGTATTACTGAGTGCAGAAATGATAAGAGCGGAAAATTTGTCATTTGAATACGTTATTAAGTGAAGGTAAAAATTATCCTCAAAGGTCGTGTGGAAGTCAAGTTTTCCGGACGATCCGTCCCACCCTTATAAAACGTAGGGATGCATTTGAACGAAAAAATGGGTCAGACAAAATTTGCATGGTTTCGAGGGGCCTATCTGGTGGTGACCTTGAATTTGACCTTGAGGTCGATCTTGGAAATAAATCGAGGTAAAAGTAGTGTTTTTAAAAAGTAAACCTGTATTACTGAGTGCAGAAATGATGAGAGCGGAAAATTTCTCATTTGAATACGTTATTAAGTGAAGGTAAAAAATATCCTCAAAGGTCGTGTGGAAGTCAAGTTTTGCGGACGATCCGTCCCACCCTTTTAAAACGTACGGATGCATTTGTACGAAAAAATGGGTCATACTAAAATTTCACATTCGAGTACGTTATTACATGAAGGTCAAGAATATCCCCAAAGGTCGTGTTGAAGTCAAGTTTTGCGGACAATCCGTCCCACCCTTTTAAAACGTACGGATGCGTTTGTACGAATAAATAGGACAGACAAAATTTGCATGGTTTCGAGGGGCCTATCTGGTGGTGACCTTGAATTTGACCTTGAGGTCGATCTTGGGAATAAATGGAGGTAAAAGTAGTGATTTCCAAAAGGAAACCTGTATTTCTGAGTTCACAAATGAGAAGAGCGGAAAATTTCTCGTTCGAATACGTTATTAAGTCGAGGTCAAAAATACCCTCAAAGGTCGTGCGGAAGTCAAGTTTTCAGGACGACCCTTCCCACCCTTTTAAAACGTAGGGATGCATTTGTACGAAAAAATGGGTCAGACAAAATTTGCACGGTTTCGAGGGGCCTATCTGGAGGCGACTTTGAATTTGACCTTGAGGTCAATCTTGGAAATAAATCGAGGTAAAAGTAATGTTTTTCAAAAGTAAACCTGTATTTCTGAGTTCAAAAATGCAAAGAAAGGAAAATTTCACATTCGAATACGTTAGTGAGTCAAGGTCAAAAATACCCTCAAAGGTCGTGTGGACGTCAAGTTTTCCTGACGATCCTTCGCACCCTTTAAAAAGTAGGGATGCATTTGTACGAAAAAATGGGTTAGACAAAATTTTGCAAGGTTTCGATGGGCCTATCTGGTGGTGACCTTGAATTTGACCTTGAGGTCGATCTTGGGAATAAATCGAGGTAAAAGTAGTTTTTTTAAAAAGTAAACCTGTATTTCTGAGTTCAAAATGCTAAGAAAGGAAAATTTCCCATTCGAATACGTTATTAAGTCAAGTTCAAAAATATCCTCAAAGTTCGTGTGGAAGTCAAGTTTTCCGGGCGACCCGTCCCACCCTCTAAAACATAGGGATGCATTTGTACGAAAAAATGGGTCAGACAAAATTTGCACGGTTTCGAGGGGCCTATCTGGCGGTGACCTTGAATTTGATCTTGAGGTCGACCTTGGGAATAAATCGAGGTAAAAGTAGTGTTTTTCAAAAGTAAACCTGTATTTCTGAGTTCAAAAATGCTAAGAAAGGAAAATTTCACATTCGAATACGTTATTAAGTGAAGGTAAAAAATACCCTCAAAGGTCGTGCGGAAGTTAAGTTTTCCGGACGATCCGTCCCACCCTTATAAATTGTAGGGATGCATTTGAACGAAAAAATGAGTCAGACAAAATTTGCATGGTTTCGAGGGGCCTATCTGGTGGGGACCTTGAATATGACCTTGAGGTCGATCTTTGGGATAAATGGAGGAAAAAGTAGTGTTTTTCAAAAGTAAACCTGTATTTCTGAGTTCAGAAATGCAAAGAGAGGAAAAATTTACATTCGAGTACGTTATTACATCAAGGTCAAAAATATCCTCAAAGGTCGTGTTGTAGTCAAGTTTTCCGGACGATACCTCCCATCCTTTTAAAACGTAGGGATGCATTTGTACGAAAAAATGGGTCATACTAAAATTTCACATTCGAATACGTTATTAAGTGAAGGTAAAAAATACCCTCAAAGGTCGTGCGGAAGTCAAGTTTTCCGGACAGTCCGTCCCACCCTTTGAAAACGTACGGATGCATTTCTATGAAGAAATGGGTCATATTAAATTTCACATTCGAATACGTTATGAAGTCAACGTCAAAAATATCCTCAAGGTCGTGTGGAA
>JAQOWT010000229.1:0-29817 GCA_030407085.1 Trichopria drosophilae | reverse complement strand
TTCATTACCATTATAATAAAAATGCAGAACGCCCGATTGATGACTCTAAACCTGAAACCACCACATCACTTCCATATGTCAAAGGGTTAACTGAGAGAATCGCGAAAACTTTGAAAAAACAACATGTTCCGTTGTTAACAAACCGATCAATACTAACATCGGAGGAATTAAGCCTTTTAAAGATCGACTACAAAAACTTAAAAAAAAATGGTGTAGTTTATTCTATATCTTGCCATCATTGTAACTGTGTGTATATTGGAGAAACTGGCAGACTCCTTGGTACACGACTTAAAGAACATAGACGTAATATTTTTGGAAGAGAATCCAACTGCACAGCACTAACGAAACATAGACAAGAAACTGGACATGATTTCGATTATCCTGAAGTAAAAATCTAAGCATCTGAAACGAATAACCGCAAACGGAAAGAGATTGAAAATTATTATATTAAAAAAGAAAAGAACACAGTAAATGAACGCTTTGAAGAGTCTTTTTTAACAGAAATATATAATGTTCTATTTTGTTACGTATTAGAATTACATAAAGCAATAGGAAGTATTATTATATTATCAACATAGTTAAATCGCCGCTTAATTGTTTTCTTTGTGTTTCACTGTACAGTAGTTCGAGTATTGGTAAGAGAGGGGGATACACACACTTTATATGTACTGTGACGTAGTCACTGATCGAGCCGTTAACTCTAACCGGGGAGAGCGTTCCGGGGGAATCCTTCCCCCTATTCGCCGCTGTTCTCGCCCGCCGTACCGGGGATACGCGCTATGGAGGCTCAGACCTCCCCGCCGTCGCTCCTCTAGTTAGTCGCTGTCGGGAGTCCCTCCCCCACGGACGGAGCCGAGTGACGCCGGGGTTTGTCTCTCTCTCTCTCCGCCAATGGAACCCGAGCCAACTCACTCGGTCAAGTATCTCTCTCTGACTGTGTTAAAGTGACGAAAATAAATAAAGTTAATCTCCAGTAAATTAGTTGTGAGCTTTGTAAACAATAACAAAGCCGCAACGTGCGTCAGGAAACAATAGATTTCTTGTCGGCGTATTCCGAGAAATTCTCGGGAACGACCTTGTTTACATTTCTTCCCAATCAATCTCCCTGAATATTGCTATATGGATTTAGGATTGTAATAATAATTCGTTGCATGAATAATACGAATGTATACTTGTGTTTACTTTTTCAGCATTTATTATTCTCTCTATGGTCTCCCCCCGTATTCCCCTACGGGCCGATAATCACGTTGGCCTAAATAAATACTGTCATCCCTGGGATAATTAATATCCGAAAATACCGGGAAATAAATAGCGTATTTTTCCAGTTATTTTTCGAGGCTCGTCTATAATATTTAGTAATTTGAAACTTAAATATTATTTTCACTAATTAGAGTCGGTTACGGAACTTAGAATTCTTTTTATCAAAATAAGCTTTCTTGTCAATTCTGATCCAGTTTTCCAGATTCCATTTAATTTTAGGAAACTTCAGAAAATTTTTTGATTTGTTTCACACTAGTGAGGAACGAAGTTCAAGTTCAACGAAATTTGAGGTTTTGTTCCGTTTTCCGGTTTAAGAGCAAATCTCTCGGAAAAGTTAAGTTAGATTGGTAGATTCAATTTAAAACGTTTAACTTCTTTCGTTTTGACTTTCGCGATTTCGGGTACAGGATTTCCCCCTCCCCTTGCAGTAAACCATAGAGAGGCACGCAGCTCCTGCAATTGAGTCGAAATAAATTTCGATTTAGATATATTATGCAATAAGATAATTAATATAAATAATATCATTGATATATATATATATATATCAATTGGTCATTTTGAGGACATCCTGTAGATTTTATAGATTGAATCTATATCCATATAATTCAATATAGTTAGCTTCCCCCATAATATAGATAGATGTTTGTATGCGCTTGTAAGGCAATGGTGGTGTTTAATGTCATATCTATATGCGTTATTCTTAATTAACTATGAAAACAACATTTTGGGGACGCTAATGCATATATTGATCATTTTGGGGACGCTAATGCATATATTGATCATTTTGGGGACATAGAAAATTGATGAATATATAGAAGGATAATTTTGAGGACGGTTGCAATAATAATCTATCAGTTCAAAAAATGGTCAAATTGATGACACCAGTGCAATTATTCTCCATATTGTAAACATCTTTTACAATAACTTTAATACATAAACAAATTCTATGAATCCCTTAAGTGTCCAAATCTGTCGTAATATTTTACAATTTTCCCTATTTCCCCAAATCGCCTTTGTATTACTAGGCCATTTAATGTAATGTAAACGCAGCCTAATTTTCATGGAATATTTTAGGCAAAATGTTTTGGTAACACTGAAATTATAGCGTCTTCCTCCTCATATCTCATTTACTCGAAAGGGCGATATTCGCGGAAATATTTGCAAAATTGCCCAATGTGCAAATTTTTGAAAAATTTCTTTGAATATTCATTCAGATCTCGTCGAGATAAGTATTTTTTATCTCTTGACATTTTCTTGTATCTCGTTTCGGTCTTTCTATATTTAACGTAAAAGTGTTGGTAATCGAGAAAACGCGGGGAAAAATTAACAAGAAATTGGCGAGTAACTGGTAAACGGTTGATTATATCAAAAAATTGCAAAGAATATAAACGTTTTCATATTGAATTCCAAGAATGATGCGTATATTTTTATGGTCGAAAGGGCGATATTCGCGGAAACATTTGCAAAATTGCCCAATGTGCAAATTTTTGAAAAATTTCTTTGAATATTCATTCGGATCTCGTCGAGATAAGGATTTTTTATCTCTTGACATTTTCTTGTATCTCGTCTGTCTTCCTATATTTAACGTAAAAGTGTTGGTAATCGAGAAAACGCGGGAAAAAATTAACAAGAAATTGGCGAGTAACTGGTAAACGGTTGATTATATCAAAAAAATGCAAAGAATATAAACGTTTTCATATTGAATTCCAAGAATGATGCGTATATTGTTATGGTCGAAAGGGCGATATTCGAGGAAATATTTGCAAAATTGCCCAATTTGCAAATTTTTGAAAAATTTATTTCTATATTCGTTCAGATTTCGTCGAGATAAGTATTTTTTATCTCTTGACATTTTCTTGTATCTCGTCTCGGTCTTTCTATATTTAGCGTAAAAGTGTTGGTAATCGAGAAAACGCGGGGAAAAATTAACAAGAAATTGGCGAGTAACTGGTAAACGGTTGATTATATCAAAAAATTGCAAAGAATATAAACGTTTTCATATTGAATTCCAAGAATGATGCGTATATTTTTATGGTCGAAAGGGCAATATTCGCGGAAATATTTGCAAAATTGACCTATGTGCAAATTTTTGCAAATTTATTTCTATATTCGTTCAGATTTCGTCGAGATAAGCATTTTTTATCTCCTGACATTTTCGCGTATCTCGTCACGGTCTTCCTATATTTAACGTAAAAGTGTTGGTAATCGAGAAAACGCGGGAAAAAATTAACAAGAAATTGGCGAGTAACTGGTAAACGGTTGATTATATCAAAAAATTGCAAAGAATATAAACGTTTTCATATTGAATTCCAAGAATGATGCGTATATTGTTATGGTCGAAAGGGCGATATTCGCGGAAATATTTGCAAAATTGCCCAATGTGCAAATTTTTGAAAAATTTATTTCTATATTCGTTCAGATTTCGTCGAGATAAGCATTTTTTATCTCCTGACATTTTCTTGTATCTCGTCTCGGTCTTTCTATATTTAACGTAAAAGTGTTGGTAATCGAGAAAACGCGGGAAAAAATTAACAAGAAATTGGCGAGTAACTGGTAAACGGTTGATTATATCAAAAAAATGCAAAGAATATAAACGTTTTCATGTTGAATTCCAAGAATGATGCGTATATTGTTATGGTCGAAAGGGCGATATTCGCGGAAATATTTGCAAAATTGCCCAATGTGCACAAATTTTTGAAAATTTCTTTCTATATTCATTCAGATCTCGTCGAGATAAGCATTTTTTATCTCCTGACATTTTCGCGTATCTCGTCACGGTCTTCCTATATTTAACGTAAAAGTGTTGGTAATCGAGAAAACGCGGGGAAAAATTAACAAGAAATTGGCGAGTAACTGGTAAACGGTTGATTATATCAAAAAATTGCAAAGAATATAATCGTTTTCATATTGAATTCCAAGAATGATGCGTATATTGTTATGGTCGAAAGGGCGATATTCGCGGAAATATTTGCAAAATTGCCCAATGTGCAAATTTTTGAAAAATTTATTTCTATATTCGTTAAGATTTCGTCGAGATAAGTATTTTTTATCTCTTGACATTTTCTTGTATCTCGTCTCGGTCTTCCTATATTTAACGTAAAAGTGTTGGTAATCGAGAAAACGCAGGAAAAAATTAACAAGAAATTGGCGAGTAACTGGTAAACGGTTGATTATATCAAAAAAATTCAAAGAATTTAAACCGTTTCATATTTAATTCCAAGAATGATGCGTATATTGTTATGGTCGAAAGGACGATATTCGCGGAAATATTTGCAAAATTACTCAATCTGCAAATTTCTGAAAATATTCTTTGTACATTCATTCAGATCTTGTCATGTTAAGTATTTTTTATCTCTTGACATTTTCTTGTATCTCGTCTCGGTCTTTCTATATTTAACGTAAAAGTGTTGGTAATCGAGAAAACGCGGGAAAAAATTAACAAGAAATTGGCGAGTAACTGGTAAACGGTTGATTATATCAAAAAAATGCAAAGAATATAAACGTTTTCATATTGAATTCCAAGAATGATGCGTATATTTTTATGGTCGAAAGGGCAATATTCGCGGAAATATTTGCAAAATTGACCTATGTGCAAATTTTTGCAAATTTATTTCTATATTCGTTCAGATTTCGTCGAGATAAGCATTTTTTATCTCCTGACATTTTCGCGTATCTCGTCACGGTCTTCCTATATTTAACGTAAAAGTGTTGGTAATCGAGAAAACGCGGGAAAAAATTAACAAGAAATTGGCGAGTAACTGGTAAACGGTTGATTATATCAAAAAATTGCAAAGAATATAAACGTAATCATATTCAATTCCAAGAATGATGCGTATATTGTTATGGTCGAAAGGGCGATATTCGCGGAAATATTTGCAAAATTGCCCAATGTGCAAATTTTTGAAAAATTTCTTTGAATATTCATTCAGATCTCGTCGAGATAAGTATTTTTTATCTCTTGACATTTTCTTGTATCTCGTCTCGGTCTTCCTATATTTAACGTAAAAGTGTTGGTAATCGAGAAAACGCGGGAAAAAATTAACAAGAAATTGGCGAGTAACTGGTAAACGGTTGATTATATCAAAAAAATGCAAAGAATATAAACGTTTTCATATTGAATTCCAAGAATGATGCGTATATTGTTATGGTCGAAAGGGCGATATTCGAGGAAATATTTGCAAAATTGCCCAATTTGCAAATTTTTGAAAAATTTATTTCTATATTCGTTCAGATTTCGTCGAGATAAGTATTTTTTATCTCTTGACATTTTCTTGTATCTCGTCTCGGTCTTCCTATATTTAACGTAAAAGTGTTGGTAATCGAGAAAACGCGGGAAAAAATTAACAAGAAATTGGCGAGTAACTGGTAAACGGTTGATTATATCAAAAAATTGCAAAGAATATAAACGGTTTCATATTGAATCCCAAGAATGATACGTATATTTTTATGGTCGAAAGGGCGATATTCGCGGAAATATTTGCAAATTGCCCAATGTGCAAATTTTTGAAAAATTTCTTTGAACATTCATTGAGATCTCGTCGAGATAAGTATTTTTTATCTCTTGACATTTTCTTGTATCTCTCCTCGGTCTTCCTATATTTAACGTAAAAGTGTTGGTAATCGAGAAAACGCGGGAAAAAATTAACAAGAAATTGGCGAGTAACTGGTAAACGGTTGATTATATCAAAAAAATGCAAAGAATATAAACGTTTTCATATTGAATTCCAAGAATGATGCGTATATTGTTATGGTCGAAAGGGCGATATTCGCGGAAATATTTGCAAAATTGCCCAATGTGCAAATTTTTGAAAAATTTATTTCTATATTCGTTAAGATTTCGTCGAGATAAGCATTTTTTATCTCCTGACATTTTCTTGTATCTCGTCTCGGTCTTTCTATATTTAACGTAAAAGTGTTGGTAATCGAGAAAACGCGGGGAAAAATTAACAAGAAATTGGCGAGTAACTGGTAAACGGTTGATTATATCAAAAAATTGCAAAGAATATAAACGTAATCATATTGAATTCCAAGAATGATGTGTATATTGTTATGGTCGAAAGGGCGATATTCGCGGAAATATTTGCAAAATTGCCCAATGTGCAAATTTTTGAAAAATTTATTTCTATATTCGTTCAGATTTCGTCGAGATAAGCATTTTTTATCTCTTGACATTTTCTTGTATCTCGTCTCGGTCTTCCTATATTTAACGTAAAAGTGTTGGTAATCGAGAAAACGCGGGAAAAAATTAACAAGAAATTGGCGAGTAACTGGTAAACGGTTGATTATATCAAAAAAATGCAAAGAATATAAACGTTTTCATATTGAATTCCAAGAATGATGCGTATATTGTTATGGTCGAAAGGGCGATATTCGCGGAAATATTTGCAAAATTGCCCAATGTGCAAATTTTTGAAAAATTTCTTTGAATATTCATTCAGATCTCGTCGAGATAAGTATTTTTTATCTCTTGACATTTTCTTGTATCTCGTCTCGGTCTTTCTATATTTAACGTAAAAGTGTTGGTAATCGAGAAAACGCGGGAAAAAATTAACAAGAAATTGGCGAGTAACTGGTAAACGGTTGATTATATCAAAAAATTGCAAAGAATATAAACGTTTTCATATTGAATTCCAAGAATGATGCGTATATTGTTATGGTCGAAAGGACGATATTCGCGGAAATATTTGCAAAATTGACCTATGTGCAAATTTTTGCAAATTTATTTCTATATTCGTTCAGATTTCGTCGAGATAAGCATTTTTTATCTCCTGACATTTTCGCGTATCTCGTCACGGTCTTTCTATATTTAACGTAAAAGTGTTGGTAATCGAGAAAACGGGGGAAAAAATTAACAAGAAGTTGGCGAGTAACTGGCAAACGGTTGATTATATCAAAAAATTGCAAAGAATATAAACATTATCATATTGAATTCCAAGAATGATGCGTATATTGTTATGGTCGAAAGGGCGATATTCGCGGAAATATTTGCAAAATTGCCCAATGTGCAAATTTTTGAAAAATTTCTTTGAATATTCATTCAGATCTCGTCGAGATAAGTATTTTTTATCTCTTGACATTTTCTTGTATCTCGTCTCGGTCTTTCTATATTTAACGTAAAAGTGTTGGTAATCGAGAAAACGCGGGAAAAAATTAACAAGAAATTGGCGATTAACTGGTAAACGGTTGATTATATCGAAAAATTGCAAAGAATATAAACGGTTTCATATTGAATCCCAAGAATGATGCGTATATTGTTATGGTCGAAAGGGCGATATTCGCGGAAATATTTGAAAAATTGCCCAATGTGCAAATTTTTGCAAATTTATTTCTATATTCGTTCAGATTTCGTCGAGATAAGCATTTTTTATCTCCTGACATTTTCGCGTATCTCGTCACGGTCTTCCTATATTTAACGTAAAAGTGTTGGTAATCGAGAAAACGCGAAAAAATTAACAAGAAATTGGCGAGTAACTGGTAAACGGTTGATTATATCAAAAAATTGCAAAGAATATAAACGTAATCATATTCAATTCCAAGAATGATGCGTATATTGTTATGGTCGAAAGGGCGATATTCGCGGAAATATTTGCAAAATTGCCCAATGTGCAAATTTTTGAAAAATTTCTTTCCATATTCGTTCAGATTTCGTCGAGATAAGCATTTTTTATCTCTTGACATTTTCTTGTATCTCGTCTCGGTCTTTCTATATTTAACGTAAAAGTGTTGGTAATCGAGAAAACGCGGGGAAAAATTAACAAGAAATTGGCGAGTAACTGGGAAACGGTTGATTATATCAAAAAAATGCAAAGAATATAAACGTTATCATATTGAATTCCAAGAATGATGCGTATATTGTTATGGTCGAAAGGGCGATATTCGCGGAAATATTTGCAAAATTGCCCAATGTGCAAATTTTTGAAAAATTTCTTTCTATATTCGTTCAGATTTCATCGAGATAAGCATTTTTTATCTCTTGACATTTTCTTGTATCTCGTCTCGGTCTTCCTATATTTAACGTAAAAGTGTTGGTAATCGAGAAAACGCGGGAAAAAATTAACAAGAAATTGGCGAGTAACTGGTAAACGGTTGATTATATCAAAAAATTGCAAAGAATATAAACGTTATCATATTGAATTCCAAGAATGATGTGTATATTGTTATGGTCGAAAGGGCGATGTTCGCGGAAATAGTTGGAAAATTGTGTAATGTGCAGAGGTTTGAAAATTATAAATATATATTCGTTCAGATTTCGTCGAGATAAGCATTTTTTATCTCTTGACATTTTCTTGTATCTCGTCTCGGTCTTTCTATATTTAACGTAAAAGTGTTGGTAATCGAGAAAACGCGGGAAAAAATTAACAAGAAATTGGCGAGTAACTGGTAAACGGTTGATTATATCAAAAAAATGCAAAGAATATAAACGTTTTCATATTGAATTCCAAGAATGATGCGTATATTGTTATGGTCGAAAGGGCGATATTCGCGGAAATATTTGCAAAATTGCCCAATGTGCAAATTTTTGCAAATTTATTTCTATATTCGTTCAGATTTCGTCGAGATAAGTATTTTTTATCTCTTGAAATTTTCTTGTATCTCGTCTCGGTCTTTCTATATTTAACGTAAAAGTGTTGGTAATCGAGAAAACGCGGGGAAAAATTAAGAATAAATTGGCGAGTAACTGGTAAACGGTTGATTATATCAAAAAATTGCACAGAATATAAACGGTTTCATATTGAATTCCAAGAATGATGTGTATATTGTTATGGTCGAAAGGGCGATATTCGCGGAAATATTTGCAAAATTGCCCAATGTGCAAATTTTTGAAAATTTCTTTCTATATTCGTTCAGATTTCGTCGAGATAAGTATTTTTTATCTCTTGACATTTTCTTGTATCTCGTCTCGGTCTTTCTATATTTAACGTAAAAGTGTTGGTAATCGAGAAAACGCGGGAAAAAATTAACAAGAAATTGGCGAGTAACTGGTAAACGGTTGATTATATCAAAAAAATGCAAAGAATATAAACGTTTTCATATTGAATTCCAAGAATGATGCGTATATTGTTATGGTCGAAAGGGCGATATTCGCGGAAATATTTGCAAAATTGCCCAATGTGCAAATTTTTCAAATTTTTTTTTCTATATTCGGCGACATCTCGGCGAGACACTCTTTTTTTACCCGACGCCATTCTGATGTATCTCGCCTCGGTCTTTCTATATTTAACGTAAAAGTGTTGGTAATCGAGAAAACGCGGGAAAAAATTAACAAGAAATTGGCGAGTAACCGGTAAACGGTTGATTATATCAAACAATGCAAAGAATATAAACGTTTTCATATTGAATTCCAAGAATGATGCGTATATTGTTATGGTCGAAAGGGCAATATTCGCGGAAATATTTGCTTAATGGTACTACGTGCACAGTGTTGTAAATTTTTTCCTTTCTCCGTTCACTTTCGATCGAGATAAGCATTTTTTATCTCCTGACATTTTCGCGTATCTCGTTACGGTCTTCCTATATTTAACGTAAAAGTGTTGGTAATCGAGAAAACGCGGGAAAAAATTAACAAGAAATTGGCGATTAACTGGTAAACGGTTGATTATATCAAAAAAATGCAAAGAATATAAACGTTTTCATATTGAATTCCAAGAATGATGCGTATATTGTTATGGTCGAAAGGACGATATTCGCGGAAATATTTGCAAAATTGCCCAATGTGCAAATTTTTGAAAAATTTATTTCTATATTCGTTCAGATTTCGTCGAGATAAGCATTTTTTATCTCCTGACATTTTCGCGTATCTCGTCACGGTCTTCCTATATTTAACGTAAAAGTGTTGGTAATCGAGAAAACGGGGGAAAAAATTAACAAGAAGTTGGCGAGTAACTGGTAAACGGTTGATTATATCAAAAAATTGCAAAGAATATAAACATTATCATATTGAATTCCAAGAATGATGCGTATATTGTTATGGTCGAAAGGGCGATATTCGCGGAAATATTTGCAAATTGCCCAATGTGCAAATTTTTGAAAAATTTCTTTGAACATTCACTGAGATCTCGTCGAGATAAGTATTTTTTATCTCTTGACATTTTCTTGTATCTCTCCTCGGTCTTCCTATATTTAACGTAAAAGTGTTGGTAATCGAGAAAACGCGGGGAAAAATTAACAAGAAATTGGCGAGTAACTGGTAAACGGTTGATTATATCAAAAAATTGCAAAGAATATAAACGTTTTCATATTGAATTCCAAGAATGATGCGTATATCTTTATGGTCGAAAGGGCAATATTCGCGGAAATATTTGCAAAATTGACCTATGTGCAAATTTTTGCAAATTTATTTCTATATTCGTTCAGATTTCGTCGAGATAAGCATTTTTTATCTCCTGACATTTTCGCGTATCTCGTCACGGTCTTCCTATATTTAACGTAAAAGTGTTGGTAATCGAGAAAACGCGGGAAAAAATTAACAAGAAATTGGCGAGTAACTGGTAAACGGTTGATTATATCAAAAAATTGCAAAGAATATAAACGCAATCATATTCAATTCCAAGAATGATGCGTATATTGTTATGGTCGAAAGGGCGATATTCGCGGAAATATTTGCAAAATTGCCCAATGTGCAAATTTTTGAAAAATTTATTTCTATATTCGTTAAGATTTCGTCGAGATAAGCATTTTTTATCTCTTGACATTTTCTTGTATCTCGCCTCGGTCTTTCTATATTTAACGTAAAAGTGTTGGTAATCGAGAAAACGCGGGGAAAAATTAACAAGAAATTGGCGAGTAACTGGTAAACGGTTGATTATATCAAAAAATTGCAAAGAATATAATCGTTTTCATATTGAATTCCAAGAATGATGCGTATATTGTTATGGTCGAAAGGGCGATATTCGCGGAAATATTTGCAAATTGCCCAATGTGCAAATTTTTGAAAAATTTCTTTGAACATTCATTGAGATCTCGTCGAGATAAGTATTTTTTATCTCTTGACATTTTCTTGTATCTCGTCTCGGTCTTCCTATATTTAACGTAAAAGTGTTGGTAATCGAGAAAACGGGGGAAAAAATTAACAAGAAGTTGGCGAGTAACTGGCAAACGGTTGATTATATCAAAAAATTGCAAAGAATATAAACATTATCATATTGAATTCCAAGAATGATGCGTATATTGTTATGGTCGAAAGGGCGATATTCGCGGAAATATTTGCAAATTGCCCAATGTGCAAATTTTTGAAAAATTTCTTTGAATATTCATTCAGATCTCGTCGAGATAAGTATTTTTTATCTCTTGACATTTTCTTGTATCTCGTCTCGGTCTTTCTATATTTAACGTAAAAGTGTTGGTAATCGAGAAAACGCGGGGAAAAATTAACAAGAAATTGGCGAGTAACTGGTAAACGGTTGATTATATCAAAAAATTGAAAAGAATATAAACGTTTTCATATTGAATTCCAAGAATGATGCGTATATTTTTATGGTCGAAAGGGCAATATTCGCGGAAATATTTGCAAAATTCACCAATGTGCAAATTTTTGCAAATTTCTTTCCATATTCGCTCAGATCTCGTCGAGATAAGCATTTTTTATCTCTTGACATTTTCTTGTATCTCGCCTCGGTCTTTCTATATTTAACGTAAAAGTGTTGGTAATCGAGAAAACGCGGGGAAAAATTAACAAGAAATTGGCGAGTAACTGGTAAACGGTTGATTATATCAAAAAATTGCAAAGAATATAATCGTTTTCATATTGAATTCCAAGAATGATGCGTATATTGTTATGATCGAAAGGGCGATATTCGCGGAAATATTTGCAAAATTGCCCAATGTGCAAATTTTTGAAAAATTTATTTCTATATTCGTTAAGATTTCGTCGAGATAAGCATTTTTTATCTCTTGACATTTTCTTGTATCTCGCCTCGGTCTTTCTATATTTAACGTAAAAGTGTTGGTAATCGAGAAAACGCGGGGAAAAATTAACAAGAAATTGGCGAGTAACTGGTAAACGGTTGATTATATCAAAAAATTGCAAAGAATATAAACGTTTTCATATTGAATTCCAAGAATGATGCGTATATCTTTATGGTCGAAAGGGCAATATTCGCGGAAATATTTGCAAAATTGACCTATGTGCAAATTTTTGCAAATTTATTTCTATATTCGTTCAGATTTCGTCGAGATAAGCATTTTTTATCTCCTGACATTTTCGCGTATCTCGTCACGGTCTTCCTATATTTAACGTAAAAGTGTTGGTAATCGAGAAAACGCGGGAAAAAATTAACAAGAAATTGGCGAGTAACTGGTAAACGGTTGATTATATCAAAAAATTGCAAAGAATATAAACGCAATCATATTCAATTCCAAGAATGATGCGTATATTGTTATGGTCGAAAGGGCGATATTCGCGGAAATATTTGCAAAATTGCCCAATGTGCAAATTTTTGAAAAATTTCTTTGAATATTCATTCAGATCTCGTCGAGATAAGTATTTTTTATCTCTTGACATTTTCTTGTATCTCGTCTCAGTCTTCCTATATTTAACGTAAAAGTGTTGGTAATCGAGAAAACGGGGGAAAAAATTAACAAGAAGTTGGCGAGTAACTGGCAAACGGTTGATTATATCGAAAAATTGCAAACAATATAAACGTATTCATATTGAATTCCAAGAATGATGCGTATATTGTTATGGTCGAAAGGGCAATATTCGCGGAAATATTTGCAAAATTGACCTATGTGCAAATTTTTGCAAATTTCTTTCTATATTCGTTCAGATTTCGTCGAGATAAGCATTTTTTATCTCCTGACATTTTCGCGTATCTCGTCACGGTCTTTCTATATTTAACGTAAAAATGTTGGTAATCGAGAAAATGCGGGAAAAAATGAAGGGGAAATTGGCGAGTAACTGGAAAACGCTTGATTATATCGAAAAATTGCAAAGAATATAAACGTAATCATATTCAATTCCAAGAATGATGCGTATATTGTTATGGTCGAAAGGGCGATATTCGCGGAAATATTTGCAAAATTGCCCAATGTGCAAATTTTTGAAAAATTTCTTTGAATATTCATTCAGATCTCGTCGAGATAAGTATTTTTTATCTCTTGACATTTTCTTGTATCTCGTCTCGGTCTTTCTATATTTAACGTAAAAGTGTTGGTAATCGAGAAAACGCGGGAAAAAATTAACAAGAAATTGGCGAGTAACTGGTAAACGGTTGATTATATCAAAAAAATGCAAAGAATATAAACGTCTTCATATTGAATTCCAAGAATGATGCGTATATTGTTATGGTCGAAAGGGCGATATTCGCGGAAATATTTGCAAAATTGCCCAATGTGCAAATTTTTGCAAATTTATTTCTATATTCGTTCAGATTTCGTCGAGATAAGCATTTTTTATCTCCTGAAATTTTCGCGTATCTCGTTACGGTCTTCCTATATTTAACGTAAAAGTGTTGGTAATCGAGAAAACGCGGGAAAAAATTAACAAGAAATTGGCGAGTAACTGGTAAACGGTTGATTATATCAAAAAATTGCAAAGAATATAAACGTAATCATATTCAATTCCAAGACTGATGCGTATATTGTTGTGGTCGAAAGGGCGATATTCGCGGAAATATTTGCAAAATTCACCAATGTGCAAATTTTTGCAAATTTATTTCTATATTATTTCAGATTTCGTCGAGATAAGCATTTTTTATCTCCTGACATTTTCGCGTATCTCGTCCCGGTCTTCCTATATTTAACGTAAAAGTGTTGGTAATCGAGAAAACGGGGGAAAAAATTAACAAGAAGTTGGCGAGTAACTGGTAAACGGTTGATTATATCAAAAAATTGCAAAGAATATAAACATTATCATATTGAATTCCAAGAATGATGCGTATATTGTTATGGTCGAAAGGGCGATATTCGCGGAAATATTTGCAAAATTGCCCAATGTGCAAATTTTTGAAAAATTTCTTTGAATATTCATTCAGATCTCGTCGAGATAAGTATTTTTTATCTCTTGACATTTTCTTGTATCTCGTCTCGGTCTTTCTATATTTAACGTAAAAGTGTTGGTAATCGAGAAAACGCGGGGAAAAATTAACAAGAAATTGGCGAGTAACTGGGAAACGGTTGATTATATCAAAAAAATGCAAAGAATATAAACGTTTTCATATTGAATTCCAAGAATGATGCGTATATTTTTATGGTCGAAAGGGCGATATTCGCGGAAATATTTGCAAAATTGCCCAATGTGCAAATTTTTGAAAAATTTATTTCTATATTCGTTCAGATTTCGTCGAGATAAGCATTTTTTATCTCTTGACATTTTCTTGTATCTCGTCTCGGTCTTCCTATATTTAACGTAAAAGTGTTGGTAATCGAGAAAACGCGGGAAAAAATTAACAAGAAATTGGCGAGTAACTGGTAAACGGTTGATTATATCAAAAAATTGCAAAGAATATAAACATTATCATATTGAATTCCAAGAATGATGCGTATATTGTTATGGTCGAAAGGGCGATATTCGCGGAAATATTTGCAAAATTGCCCAATGTGCAAATTTTTGAAAAATTTATTTCTATATTCGTTAAGATTTCGTCGAGATAAGCATTTTTTATCTCTTGACATTTTCTTGTATCTCGCCTCGGTCTTTCTATATTTAACGTAAAAGTGTTGGTAATCGAGAAAACGCGGGGAAAAATTAACAAGAAATTGGCGAGTAACTGGTAAACGGTTGATTATATCAAAAAATTGCAAAGAATATAAACGTTTTCATATTGAATTCCAAGAATGATGCGTATATTTTTATGGTCGAAAGGGCAATATTCGCGGAAATATTTGCAAAATTGCCCAATGTGCAAATTTTTGAAAATTTATTTCTATATTCGTTGAGATCTCGTCGAGATAAGTATTTTTTATCTCTTGACATTTTCTTGTATCTCGTCTCGGTCTTCCTATATTTAACGTAAAAGTGTTGGTAATCGAGAAAACGGGGGAAAAAATTAACAAGAAGTTGGCGAGTAACTGGTAAACGGTTGATTATATCAAAAAATTGCAAAGAATATAAACATTATCATATTGAATTCCAAGAATGATGCGTATATTGTTATGGTCGAAAGGGCGATATTCGCGGAAATATTTGCAAATTGCCCAATGTGCAAATTTTTGAAAAATTTCTTTGAATATTCATTCAGATCTCGTCGAGATAAGTATTTTTTATCTCTTGACATTTTCTTGTATCTCGTCTCGGTCTTTCTATATTTAACGTAAAAGTGTTGGTAATCGAGAAAACGCGGGGAAAAATTAACAAGAAATTGGCGAGTAACTGGTAAACGGTTGATTATATCAAAAAATTGCAAAGAATATAAACGTTTTCATATTGAATTCCAAGAATGATGCGTATATTGTTATGGTCGAAAGGGCGATATTCGCGGAAATATTTGCAAAATTGACCTATGTGCAAATTTTTGCAAATTTCTTTCCATATTCGTTCAGATCTCGTCGAGATAAGCATTTTTTATCTCTTGACATTTTCTTGTATCTCGCCTCGGTCTTTCTATATTTAACGTAAAAGTGTTGGTAATCGAGAAAACGCGGGGAAAAATTAACAAGAAATTGGCGAGTAACTGGTAAACGGTTGATTATATCAAAAAATTGCAAAGAATATAAACGTTTTCATATTGAATTCCAAGAATGATGCGTATATTGTTATGGTCGAAAGGGCGATATTCGCGGAAATATTTGCAAAATTGCCCAATGTGCAAATTTTTGAAAAATTTATTTCTATATTCGTTAAGATTTCGTCGAGATAAGCATTTTTTATCTCTTGACATTTTCTTGTATCTCGTCTCAGTCTTTCTATATTTAACGTAAAAGTGTTGGTAATCCAGAAAACGCGGTGAAAAATTAACAAGAAATTGGCGAGTAACTGGTAAACGGTTGATTATATCAAAAAATTGCAAAGAATATAAACGTTTTCATATTGAATTCCAAGAATGATGCGTATATTTTTATGGTCGAAAGGGCAATATTCGCGGAAATATTTGCAAAATTGACCTATGTGCAAATTTTTGCAAATTTATTTCTATATTCGTTCAGATTTCGTCGAGATAAGCATTTTTTATCTCCTGACATTTTCGCGTATCTCGTCACGGTCTTCCTATATTTAACGTAAAAGTGTTGGTAATCGAGAAAACGCGGGAAAAAATTAACAAGAAATTGGCGAGTAACTGGTAAACGGTTGATTATATCAAAAAATTGCAAAGAATATAAACGCAATCATATTCAATTCCAAGAATGATGCGTATATTGTTATGGTCGAAAGGGCGATATTCGCGGAAATATTTGCAAAATTGCCCAATGTGCAAATTTTTGAAATATTTCTTTGAATATTCATTCAGATCTCGTCGAGATAACTATTTTTTATCTCTTGACATTTTCTTGTATCTCGTCTCAGTCTTTCTATATTTAACGTAAAAGTGTTGGTAATCGAGAAAACGCGGGGAAAAATTAACAAGAAATTGGCGAGTAACTGGGAAACGGTTGATTATATCAAAAAAATGCAAACAATATAAACGTATTCATATTGAATTCCAAGAATGATGCGTATATTTTTATGGTCGAAAGGGCAATATTCGCGGAAATATTTGCAAAATTGACCTATGTGCAAATTTTTGCAAATTTCTTTCTATATTCGTTCAGATTTCGTCGAGATAAGCATTTTTTATCTCCTGACATTTTCGCGTATCTCGTCACGGTCTTTCTATATTTAACGTAAAAATGTTGGTAATCGAGAAAATGCGGGAAAAAATGAAGGGGAAATTGGCGAGTAACTGGAAAACGCTTGATTATATCGAAAAATTGCAAAGAATATAAACGTAATCATATTCAATTCCAAGAATGATGCGTATATTGTTATGGTCGAAAGGGCGATATTCGCGGAAATATTTGCAAAATTGCCCAATGTGCAAATTTTTGAAAAATTTCTTTGAATATTCATTCAGATCTCGTCGAGATAAGTATTTTTTATCTCTTGACATTTTCTTGTATCTCGTCTCGGTCTTTCTATATTTAACGTAAAAGTGTTGGTAATCGAGAAAACGCGGGAAAAAATTAACAAGAAATTGGCGAGTAACTGGTAAACGGTTGATTATATCAAAAAAATGCAAAGAATATAAACGTCTTCATATTGAATTCCAAGAATGATGCGTATATTGTTATGGTCGAAAGGGCGATATTCGCGGAAATATTTGCAAAATTGCCCAATGTGCAAATTTTTGCAAATTTATTTCTATATTCGTTCAGATTTCGTCGAGATAAGCATTTTTTATCTCCTGACATTTTCGCGTATCTCGTCCCGGTCTTCCTATATTTAACGTAAAAGTGTTGGTAATCGAGAAAACGCGGAAAAAAATTAACAAGAAATTGGCGAGTAACTGGTAAACGGTTGATTATATCAAAAAATTGCAAAGAATATAAACGTAATCATATTCAATTCCAAGAATGATGCCTATATTGTTATGGTCGAAAGGGCGATATTCGCGGAAATATTTGCAAAATTGCCCAATGTGCAAATTTTTGCAAATTTATTTCTATATTCGTTCAGATTTCGTCGAGATAAGCATTTTTTATCTCCTGACATTTTCGCGTATCTCGTCCCGGTCTTCCTATATTTAACGTAAAAGTGTTGGTAATCGAGAAAACGGGGGAATAAATTAACAAGAAGTTGGCGAGTAACTGGTAAACGGTTGATTATATCAAAAAATTGCAAAGAATATAAACATTATCATATTGAATTCCAAGAATGATGCGTATATTGTTATGGTCGAAAGGGCGATATTCGCGGAAATATTTGCAAAATTGCCCAATGTGCAAATTTTTGAAAAATTTCTTTGAATATTCATTGAGATCTCGTCGAGATAAGTATTTTTTATCTCTTGACAATTTCTTGTATCTCTTCTCGGTCTTCCTATATTTAACGTAAAAGTGTTGGTAATCGAGAAAACGCGGGGAAAAATTAACAAGAAATTGGCGAGTAACTGGTAAACGGTTGATTATATCAAAAAATTGCAAAGAATATAAACGTAATCATATTCAATTCCAAGAATGATGCGTATATTGTTATGGTCGAAAGGGCGATATTCGCGGAAATATTTGCAAAATTGCCCAATGTGCAAATTTTTGAAAAATTTATTTCTATATTCGTTCAGATTTCGTCGAGATAAGCATTTTTTATCTCCTGACATTTTCTTGTATCTCGTCTCGGTCTTTCTATATTTAACGTAAAAGTGTTGGTAATCGAGAAAACGCGGGGAAATATTAAAAAGAAATTGGCGAGTAACTGGTAAACGGTTGATTATATCAAAAAATTGCAAAGAATATAAACGTTTTCATATTGAATCCCAAGAATGATGCGTGTATTGTTATAGTCGAAAGGGCGATATTTGCGGAAATATTTGCAAAATTGCCCAATGTGCAAATTTTTGACAGATTTATTCCTATATTCGTTCAGATTTCGTCGAGATAAGCATTTTTTATCTCTTGACATTTTCTTGTATCTCGTCTCGGTCTTCCTATATTTAACGTAAAAGTGTTGGTAATCGAGAAAACGCGGGAAAAAATTAACAAGAAATTGGCGAGTAACTGGTAAACGGTTGATTATATCAAAAAATTGCAAAGAATATAAACGTAATCATATTCAATTCCAAGAATGATGCGTATATTGTTATGGTCGAAAGGGCGATATTCGCGGAAATATTTGCAAAATTGCCCAATGTGCAAATTTTTGCAAATTTATTTCTATATTCGTTCAGATTTCTTCGAGATAAGCATTTTTTATCTCCTGACATTTTCGCGTATCTCGTCTCGGTCTTCCTATATTTAACGTAAAAGTGTTGGTAATCGAGAAAACGCGGGAAAAAATTAACAAGAAATTGGCGAGTAACTGGTAAACGGTTGATTATATCAAAAAAATGCAAAGAATATAAACGTTTTCATATTGAATTCCAAGAATGATGCGTATATTGTTATGGTCGAAAGGGCGATATTCGCGGAAATATTTGCAAAATTGCCCAATGTGCAAATTTTTGAAAAATTTCTTTGAATATTCATTCAGATCTCGTCGAGATAAGTATTTTTTATCTCTTGACATTTTCTTGTATCTCGTCACAGTCTTTCTATATTTAACGTAAAAGTGTTGGTAATCGAGAAAACGCGGGAAAAATTAACAAGAAAATGGCGAGTAACTGGGAAGCGATTGATTATATCAAAAAAATGCAAACACTATAAATGTATTCATATTGAATTCCAAGAATGATGCGTATATTGTTATGGTCGAAAGGACGATATTCGCGGAAATATTTGCAAAATTGCCCAATGTGCAAATTTTTGAAAAATTTATTTCTATATTCGTTAAGATTTCGTCGAGATAAGCATTTTTTATCTCTTGACATTTTCTTGTATCTCGTCTCGGTCTTCCTATATTTAACGTAAAAGTGTTGGTAATCGAGAAAACGCGGGAAAAAATTAACAAGAAATTGGCGAGTAACTGGTAAACGGTTGATTATATCAAAAAATTGCAAAGAATATAAACATTATCATATTGAATTCCAAGAATGATGCGTATATTGTTATGGTCGAAAGGGCGATATTCGCGGAAATATTTGCAAAATTGCCCAATGTGCAAATTTTTGAAAAATTTATTTCTATATTCGTTCAGATTTCGTCGAGATAAGCATTTTTTATCTCTTGACATTTTCTTGTATCTCGTCTCGGTCTTCCTATATTTAACGTAAAAGTGTTGGTAATCGAGAAAACGCGGGAAAAAATTAACAAGAAATTGGCGAGTAACTGGTAAACGGTTGATTATATCAAAAAAATGCAAAGAATATAAACGTTTTCATATTGAATTCCAAGAATGATGCGTATATTGTTATGGTCGAAAGGGCGATATTCGAGGAAATATTTGCAAAATTGCCCAATTTGCAAATTTTTGAAAAATTTATTTCTATATTCATTCAGATCTCGTCGAGATAAGTATTTTTTATCTCTTGACATTTTCTTGTATCTCGTCTCGGTCTTTCTATATTTAACGTAAAAGTGTTGGTAATCGAGAAAACGCGGGAAAAAATTAACAAGAAATTGGCGAGTAACTGGTAAACGGTTGATTATATCAAAAAAATGCAAAGAATATAAACGTTTTCATATTGAATTCCAAGAATGATGCGTATATTGTTATGGTCGAAAGGGCGATATTCGCGGAAATATTTGCAAAATTGCCCAATGTGCAAATTTTTGAAAAATTTATTTCTATATTCATTCGGATCTCGTCGAGATAAGTATTTTTTATCTCTTGACATTTTCTTGTATCTCGTCTCGGTCTTCCTATATTTAACGTAAAAGTGTTGATAATCGAGAAAACGCGGGGAAAAATTAACAAGAAATTGGCGAGTAACTGGTAAACGCTTGATTATATCGAAAAATTGCACAGAATATAAACGGTTTCATATTGAATTCCAAGAATGATGTGTATATTGTTATGGTCGAAAGGGCGATATTCGCGGAAATATTTGCAAAATTGCCCAATGTGCAAATTTTTGAAAATTTCTTTCCATATTCGTTCAGATTTCGTCGAGATAAGTATGTTTTATCTCTTGACATATTCTTGTATCTCGTCTCGGTCTTCCTATAGTTAACGTAAAAATGTTGGTAATCGAGAAAATGCGGGAAAAAATGAAGGGGAAATTGGCGAGTAACTGGTAAACGCTTGATTATATCGAAAAATTGCAAAGAATATAAACGTTTTCATATTGAATTCCAAGAATGATGCGTATATTGTTATGGTCGAAAGGGCGATATTCGCGGAAATATTTGCAAAATTGCCCAATGTGCAAATTTTTGAAAAATTTATTTCTATATTCGTTAAGATTTCGTCGAGATAAGCATTTTTTATCTCTTGACATTTTCTTGTATCTCGCCTCGGTCTTTCTATATTTAACGTAAAAGTGTTGGTAATCGAGAAAACGCGGGGAAAAATTAACAAGAAATTGGCGAGTAACTGGTAAACGGTTGATTATATCAAAAAATTGCAAAGAATATAAACGTTTTCATATTGAATTCCAAGAATGATGCGTATATTGTTATGGTCGAAAGGGCGATATTCGCGGAAATATTTGCAAAATTGCCCAATGTGCAAATTTTTGCAAATTTATTTCTATATTCGTTCAGATTTCGTCGAGATAAGCATTTTTTATCTTCTGACATTTTCGCGTATCTCGTCACGGTCTTCCTATATTTAATGTAAAAGTGTTGGTAAGCGAGAAAACGCGGGAAAAAATTAACAAGAAATTGGCGAGTAACTGGTAAACGGTTGATTATATCAAAAAATTGCAAAGAATATAAACGTAATCATATTCAATTCCAAGAATGATGCGTATATTGTTATGGTCGAAAGGGCGATATTCGCGGAAATATTTGCAAAATTGCCCAATGTGCAAATTTTTGAAAAATTTCTTTGTATATTCATTCAGATCTCGTCGAGATAAGCATTTTTTATCTGTTGAAATTTTCTTGTATCTCTTCTCGGTCTTCCTATATTTAACGTAAAAGTGTTGGTAATCGAGAAAACGCGGGAAAAAATTACCAAGAAATTGGCGAGTAACTGGTAAACGGTTGATTATATCAAAA
Organism: Trichopria drosophilae; assembly: GCA_030407085.1. Taxonomy (NCBI): domain Eukaryota; kingdom Metazoa; phylum Arthropoda; class Insecta; order Hymenoptera; family Diapriidae; genus Trichopria; species Trichopria drosophilae. The sequence goes on along the minus strand of JAQOWT010000229.1, from coordinate 7,890 downwards.
AATTGCAAAGAATATAAACATTATCATATTGAATTCCAAGAATGATGCGTATATTGTTATGGTCGAAAGGGCGATATTCGCGGAAATATTTGCAAAATTGCCCAATGTGCAAATTTTTGCAAATTTATTTCTATATTCGTTCAGATTTCGTCGAGATAAGCATTTTTTATCTCCTGACATTTTCGCGTATCTCGTCACGGTCTTCCTATATTTAACGTAAAAGTGTTGGTAATCGAGAAAACGGGGGAAAAAATTAACAAGAAGTTGGCGAGTAACTGGCAAACGGTTGATTATATCAAAAAATTGCAAAGAATATAAACATTATCATATTGAATTCCAAGAATGATGCGTATATTGTTATGGTCGAAAGGGCGATATTCGCGGAAATATTTGCAAAATTGCCCAATGTGCAAATTTTTGAAAAATTTCTTTGTATATTCATTCAGATTTCGTCGAGATAAGCATTTTTTATCTCTTGACATTTTCTTGTATCTCGTCTCGGTCTTTCTATATTTAACGTAAAAGTGTTGGTAATCGAGAAAACGCGGGGAAAAATTAACAAGAAATTGGCGAGTAACTGGTAAACGGTTGATTATATCAAAAAATTGCAAAGAATATAAACGTTTTCATATTTAATTCATAGAATGACGCGTATATTGTTATGGTCGAAAGTGCGATATTCGCAGAAATATTTGAAAAATTGCCCAATGTGCAAATTTTTGAAAATTTATTTCTATATTCGTTCAGATTTCGTCGAGATAAGCATTTTTTATCTCCTGACATTTTCGCGTATCTCGTCACGGTCTTCCTATATTTAACGTAAAAGTGTTGGTAATCGAGAAAACGCGGGAAAAAATTAACAAGAAATTGGCGAGTAACTGGTAAACGGTTGATTATATCAAAAAATTGCAAAGAATATAAACGTAATCATATTCAATTCCAAGAATGATGCGTATATTGTTATGGTCGAAAGGGCGATATTCGCGGAAATATTTGCAAAATTGCCCAATGTGCAAATTTTTGAAAATTTATTTCAATATTTATTGAGATTTCGTCGAGATAAGTATTTTTTATCTCTTGACATTTTCTCGTATCTCGTCTCGGTCTTCCTATATTTAACGTAAAAGTGTTGGTAATCGAGAAAACGCGGGAAAAAATTAACAAGAAATTGGCGAGTAACTGGTAAACGGTTGATTATATCAAAAAATTGCAAAGAATATAAACGAAATCATATTGAATTCCAAGAATGATGCGTATATTGTTATGGTCGAAAGGACGATATTCGCGGAAATATTTGCAAAATTGCCCAATGTGCAAATTTTTGAAAAATTTATTTCTATATTCGTTCAGATTTCGTCGAGATAAGCATTTTTTATCTCCTGACATTTTCGCGTATCTCGTCACGGTCTTCCTATATTTAACGTAAAAGTGTTGGTAATCGAGAAAACGCTGGAAAAAATTAACAAGAAATTGGCGAGTAACTGGTAAACGGTTGATTATATCAAAAAATTGCAAAGAATATAAACGTAATCATATTCAATTCCAAGAATGATGCGTATATTGTTATGGTCGAAAGGGCGATATTCGCGGAAATATTTGCAAAATTGCCCAATGTGCAAATTTTTGAAAAATTTCTTTGAATATTCATTCAGATCTCGTCGAGATAAGTATTTTTTATCTCTTGACATTTTCTTGTATCTCGTCTCGGTCTTTCTATATTTAACGTAAAAGTGTTGGTAATCGAGAAAACGCGGGAAAAAATTAACAAGAAATTGGCGAGTAACTGGTAAACGGTTGATTATATCAAAAAATTGCAAAGAATATAAACGTTTTCATATTGAATTCCAAGAATGATGCGTATATTTTTATGGTCGAAAGGGCGATATTCGCGGAAATATTTGCAAAATTGCCCAATGTGCAAATTTTTGCAAATTTATTTCTATATTCGTTCAGATTTCGTCGAGATAAGCATTTTTTATCTCCTGACATTTTCGCGTATCTCGTCACGGTCTTCCTATATTTAACGTAAAAGTGTTGGTAATCGAGAAAACGCGGGGAAAAATTAACAAGAAATTGGCGAGTAACTGGTAAACGGTTGATTATATCAAAAAATTGCAAAGAATATAAACGTTTTCATATTGAATTCCAAGAATGATGCGTATATTTTTATGGTCGAAAGGGCAATATTCGCGGAAATATTTGCAAAATTGACCTATGTGCAAATTTTTGCAAATTTATTTCTATATTCGTTCAGATTTCGTCGAGATAAGCATTTTTTATCTCCTGACATTTTCGCGTATCTCGTCACGGTCTTCCTATATTTAACGTAAAAGTGTTGGTAATCGAGAAAACGGGGGAAAAAATTAACAAGAAGTTGGCGAGTAACTGGCAAACGGTTGATTATATCAAAAAATTGCAAAGAATATAAACATTATCATATTGAATTCCAAGAATGATGCGTATATTGTTATGGTCGAAAGGGCGATATTCGCGGAAATATTTGCAAATTGCCCAATGTGCAAATTTTTGAAAAATTTCTTTGAACATTCATTGAGATCTCGTCGAGATAAGTATTTTTTATCTCTTGACATTTTCTTGTATCTCTCCTCGGTCTTCCTATATTTAACGTAAAAGTGTTGGTAATCGAGAAAACGCGGGAAAAAATTAACAAGAAATTGGCGAGTAACTGGTAAACGGTTGATTATATCAAAAAAATGCAAAGAATATAAACGTTTTCATATTGAATTCCAAGAATGATGCGTATATTGTTATGGTGGAAAGGGCGATATTCGCGGAAATATTTGCAAAATTGCCCAATGTGCAAATTTTTGAAAAATTTATTTCTATATTCGTTAAGATTTCGTCGAGATAAGCATTTTTTATCTCTTGACATTTTCTTGTATCTCGCCTCGGTCTTTCTATATTTAACGTAAAAGTGTTGGTAATCGAGAAAACGCGGGGAAAAATTAACAAGAAATTGGCGAGTAACTGGTAAACGGTTGATTATATCAAAAAATTGCAAAGAATATAAACGTTTTCATATTGAATTCCAAGAATGATGCGTATATTGTTATGGTCGAAAGGGCGATATTCGCGGAAATATTTGCAAAATTGCCCAATGTGCAAATTTTTGAAAAATTTATTTCTATATTCGTTCAGATTTCGTCGAGATAAGTATTTTTTATCTCTTGACATTTTCTTGTATCTCGTCTCAGTCTTTCTATATTTAACGTAAAAGTGTTGGTAATCGAGAAAACGCGGGGAAAAATTAACAAGAAATTGGCGAGTAACTGGGAAACGGTTGATTATATCAAAAAATTGCAAAGAATATAAACGGTTTCATATTGAATTCCAAGAATGATGCGTATATTGTTATGGTCGAAAGGACGATATTCGCGGAAATATTTGCAAAATTGCCCAATGTGCAAATTTTTGATAAATTTATTTCTATATTCGTTCAGATTTCGTCGAGATAAGCATTTTTTATCTCCTGACATTTTCGCGTATCTCGTCACGGTCTTCCTATATTTAACGTAAAAGTGTTGGTAATCGAGAAAACGCGGGAAAAAATTAACAAGAAATTGGCGAGTAACTGGTAAACGGTTGATTATATCAAAAAATTGCAAAGAATATAAACGCAATCATATTCAATTCCAAGAATGATGCGTATATTGTTATGGTCGAAAGGGCGATATTCGCGGAAATATTTGCAAAATTGCCCAATGTGCAAATTTTTGAAAAATTTATTTCTATATTCGTTCAGATCTCGTGGAGATAAGTATTTTTTATCTCTTGACATTTTCTTGTATCTCGTCTCGGTCTTTCTATATTTAACGTAAAAGTGTTGGTAATCGAGAAAACGCGGGAAAAAATTAACAAGAAATTGGCGAGTAACTGGTAAACGGTTGATTATATCAAAAAAATGCAAAGAATATAAACGTTTTCATATTGAATTCCAAGAATGATGCGTATATTGTTATGGTCGAAAGGGCGATATTCGCGGAAATATTTGCAAAATTGCCCAATGTGCAAATTTTTGAAAAATTTATTTCTATATTCGTTAAGATTTCGTCGAGATAAGCATTTTTTATCTCTTGACATTTTCTTGTATCTCTTCTCGGTCTTCCTATATTTAACGTAAAAGTGTTGGTAATCGAGAAAACGCAGGAAAAAATTAACAAGAAATTGGCGAGTAACTGGTAAACGGTTGATTATATCAAAAAATTGCAAAGAATATAAACGTAATAGAATTCAACTCCAAGAATGATGCGTATATTGTTATGGTCGAAAGGGCGATATTCGCGGAAATATTTGCAAATTGCCCAATGTGCAAATTTTTGAAAAATTTCTTTGAACATTCATTGAGATCTCGTCGAGATAAGTATTTTTTATCTCTTGACATTTTCTTGTATCTCTCCTCGGTCTTCCTATATTTAACGTAAAAGTGTTGGTAATCGAGAAAACGCGGGAAAAAATTAACAAGAAATTGGCGAGTAACTGGTAAACGGTTGATTATATCAAAAAAATGCAAAGAATATAAACGGTTTCATATTGAATTCCAAGAATGATGCGTATATTGTTATGGTCGAAAGGACGATATTCGCGGAAATATTTGCAAAATTGCCCAATGTGCAAATTTTTGAAAAATTTATTTCTATATTCGTTCAGATTTCGTCGAGATAAGCATTTTTTATCTCCTGACATTTTCGCGTATCTCGTCACGGTCTTCCTATATTTAACGTAAAAGTGTTGGTAATCGAGAAAACGCTGGAAAAAATTAACAAGAAATTGGCGAGTAACTGGTAAACGGTTGATTATATCAAAAAATTGCAAAGAATATAAACGTTTTCATATTGAATTCCAAGAATGATGCGTATATTGTTATGGTCGAAAGGGCGATATTCGCGGAAATATTTGCAAAATTGCCCAATGTGCAAATTTTTGAAAAATTTATTTCTATATTCGTTCAGATTTCGTCGAGATAAGCATTTTTTATCTCCTGACATTTTCTTGTATCTCGTCTCGGTCTTTCTATATTTAACGTAAAAGTGTTGGTAATCGAGAAAACGCGGGAAAAAATTAACAAGAAATTGGCGAGTAACTGGTAAACGGTTGATTATATCAAAAAATTGCAAAGAATATAATCGTTATCATATTGAATACCAAGAATGATTCGTATATTTTTACGGTCGAAAGGGCAATGTTCGCGGAAATATTTGCAAAATTCACCAATGTGCAAATTTTTGAAAAATTTATTTCTATATTCGTTAAGATTTCGTCGAGATAAGCATTTTTTATCTCTTGACATTTTCTTGTATCTCGTCTCGGTCTTTCTATATTTAACGTAAAAGTGTTGGTAATCGAGAAAACGCGGGGAAAAATTAACAAGAAATTGGCGAGTAACTGGTAAACGGTTGATTATATCAAAAAATTGAAAAGAATATAAACGTTTTCATATTGAATTCCAAGAATGATGCGTATATTGTTATGGTCGAAAGGACGATATTCGCGGAAATATTTGCAAAATTGCCCAATGTGCAAATTTTTGAAAAATTTATTTCTATATTCGTTCAGATTTCGTCGAGATAAGCATTTTTTATCTCCTGACATTTTCGCGTATCTCGTCACGGTCTTCCTATATTTAACGTAAAAGTGTTGGTAATCGAGAAAACGGGGGAAAAAATTAACAAGAAGTTGGCGAGTAACTGGCAAACGGTTGATTATATCAAAAAATTGCAAAGAATATAAACATTATCATATTGAATTCCAAGAATGATGCGTATATTGTTATGGTCGAAAGGGCGATATTCGCGGAAATATTTGCAAAATTGCCCAATGTGCAAATTTTTGAAAAATTTCTTTGAACATTCATTGAGATCTCGTCGAGATAAGTATTTTTTATCTCTTGACATTTTCTTGTATCTCTTCTCGGTCTTCCTATATTTAACGTAAAAGTGTTGGTAATCGAGAAAACGCGGGAAAAAATTAACAAGAAATTGGCGAGTAACTGGTAAACGGTTGATTATATCAAAAAAATGCAAAGAATATAAACGGTTTCATATTGAATTCCAAGAATGATGCGTATATTGTTATGGTCGAAAGGACGATATTCGCGGAAATATTTGCAAAATTGCCCAATGTGCAAATTTTTGAAAAATTTATTTCTATATTCGTTCAGATTTCGTCGAGATAAGCATTTTTTATCTCCTGACATTTTCGCGTATCTCGTCACGGTCTTCCTATATTTAACGTAAAAGTGTTGGTAATCGAGAAAACGCGGGAAAAAATTAACAAGAAATTGGCGAGTAACTGGTAAACGGTTGATTATATCAAAAAATTGCAAAGAATATAAACGTTTTCATATTGAATTCCAAGAATGATGCGTATATTGTTATGGTCGAAAGGGCGATATTCGCGGAAATATTTGCAAAATTGCCCAATGTGCAAATTTTTGAAAAATTTATTTCTATATTCGTTAAGATTTCGTCGAGATAAGCATTTTTTATCTCTTGACATTTTCTTGTATCTCGCCTCGGTCTTTCTATATTTAACGTAAAAGTGTTGGTAATCGAGAAAACGCGGGGAAAAATTAACAAGAAATTGGCGAGTAACTGGTAAACGGTTGATTATATCAAAAAATTGCAAAGAATATAAACGTTTTCATATTGAATTCCAAGAATGATGCGTATATCTTTATGGTCGAAAGGGCAATATTCGCGGAAATATTTGCAAAATTGACCTATGTGCAAATTTTTGCAAATTTATTTCTATATTCGTTCAGATTTCGTCGAGATAAGCATTTTTTATCTCCTGACATTTTCGCGTATCTCGTCACGGTCTTCCTATATTTAACGTAAAAGTGTTGGTAATCGAGAAAACGCGGGAAAAAATTAACAAGAAATTGGCGAGTAACTGGTAAACGGTTGATTATATCAAAAAATTGCAAAGAATATAAACGCAATCATATTCAATTCCAAGAATGATGCATATATTGTTATGGTCGAAAGGGCGATATTCGCGGAAATATTTGCAAAATTGCCCAATGTGCAAATTTTTGAAAAATTTCTTTGAATATTCATTCAGATCTCGTCGAGATAAGTATTTTTTATCTCTTGACATTTTCTTGTATCCCGTCTCAGTCTTTCTATATTTAACGTAAAAGTGTTGGTAATCCAGAAAACGCGGGGAAAAATTAACAAGAAATTGGCGAGTAACTGGGAAACGGTTGATTATATCAAAAAAATGCAAACAATATAAACGTATTCATATTGAATTCCAAGAATGATGCGTATATTTTTATGGTCGAAAGGGCAATATTCGCGGAAATATTTGCAAAATTGACCTATGTGCAAATTTTTGCAAATTTCTTTCTATATTCGTTCAGATTTCGTCGAGATAAGCATTTTTTATCTCCTGACATTTTCGCGTATCTCGTCACGGTCTTTCTATATTTAACGTAAAAATGTTGGTAATCGAGAAAATGCGGGAAAAAATGAAGGGGAAATTGGCGAGTAACTGGAAAACGCTTGATTATATCGAAAAATTGCAAAGAATATAAACGTAATCATATTCAATTCCAAGAATGATGCGTATATTGTTATGGTCGAAAGGGCGATATTCGCGGAAATATTTGCAAAATTGCCCAATGTGCAAATTTTTGAAAAATTTCTTTGAATATTCATTCAGATCTCGTCGAGATAAGTATTTTTTATCTCTTGACATTTTCTTGTATCTCGTCTCGGTCTTTCTATATTTAACGTAAAAGTGTTGGTAATCGAGAAAACGCGGGAAAAAATTAACAAGAAATTGGCGAGTAACTGGTAAACGGTTGATTATATCAAAAAAATGCAAAGAATATAAACGTCTTCATATTGAATTCCAAGAATGATG
>JAQOWT010000228.1:0-30000 GCA_030407085.1 Trichopria drosophilae | reverse complement strand
TAACATATTTTTCAAAATGTCATCAATATAATTGAAAAAATGACAGGACTCCGTGAATTCTAAGTACTTTTCATTCCCAGCACTTATTGGAAAAAGCTCATAACTTTTAATTACAACGTCCGATAGTTTCCTAAATAAACTTGCATTCAGGACGCCATTTCGGGTTCGTTAGAATGTATTTGCGATAAAAAGTAAATTTTTCTCTTACACTTGAAGTATTCCCGCGTACCAGCATTCATACTTTCAAGACAATCGCAATGCCCTAATAGTTAAAAAATGTCTAAAAACTCGTGTTTGTTGAAACGAAATTTTGCTCTCGGAATATTTAAGAATGAGCTCGAAAATAGTAAGTGGAGTGATATCGAAATTGTTCGAAGCTTTCGTTACCAATTTCGTTACCAAAGTTTAAAAAATTAAGCATTCATTCCAACGAAATATAATTATTTTTATAACTGTCATACCCTTCACATTTAATTTGTAATTTAATTTTTGTCGCTATCTTATTTCGGACAGAATTTTTGGTTTTTGAATGAAGAAGTTACTTTGCTCTTTTTGTATTTTATTTTATTTTATTTTTTATTTTATTAATAAACGGACCGCAAGGCCCTTTACATAGAAAAATGTAATGTACACAAAGACGGTATACAAAAATAACACATATATATAGTGATAAATAGTTTACAATAAAATAGGAGAAATAAAAGGCACAATAAAATTAAGGATATCTCGATGAGAAAAGTTAAAAGAATTACAAATAATAGGAGTAATGTAGACGCGATATTTTGTTCTTAAAGGCTGCAAATGAAACGACCGATCGAGAGGAAACATCGAGATTATTCCATTCTCGTAAGAGACGCGGAATGGGATGATAAAAGGTGAAATTATTTTTGTGTGACGTTTCCCTTAGAACACGCGGATCTCGGATAGAATAGCGTGATTCACGATGTGGGAATAGTTCCAGCAGGCTTGAATCGGTTGCCATTCTCAGAATACGGAAGACCAATAAAGAATCGTGATAACGGTGAAGTGAATTGATAGTAGGAAATTTAAATTTTATTGCGATATCATGAAAACTGTGATTAAAACGCGATAAGGGATTACCAGATTTAAACGCTAAGAATCTAAGAGCTCTTCGCTGGACACTCTCCATTCGCCCAATATCTGATTGAGTGAAGGGAGACCAGATTGGAGCAGCATAGACAAAGTGCGGAATTACGAGCATACGAATAAGATAACCAATTGTTTCGGGATCTTTAAAATCTTTCGTTGTTCTTTGGATGAATCCAAGCATCTTCGATGCTTTGTTACATACCTGAAGTAAATGGTCACCGAATTCAAACCTGTCTCCCATAACCACTCCGAGATCAATATGTTTATTAGTTCTAATCAACACCTCGTCTGAGACTTTGTAAGCAAATTCAAATCTGTTAAGACGACGGGAATATGACATTACTCTACATTTGCTAATGTTTAAGTCCAGACCATTTTGCCTAGACCATAAATCAACGGAGTCAAGATCTCTTTGAAGTCTAGATGCATCGATGGGTGATAGAATCTTATTATAAAGTTTAATGTCATCTGCGTAAATTAGGAACTTAGAATATTTAATGTTAGTCCCGATATCATTAATGAAGAGGTTGAAAAGAATCGGGCCCAGGTGTGTGCCCTGCGGTACTCCTGAAAGAACAGCACTGGGTTCAGACTTAGTATCTTTGAATTTTACACGTTGTGTTCTTTTAGATAAATAAGATTCGATCCACCTCATAAATGCACCCGAGAACCCTAGGTGATTTAATTTGCTTATGAGCAAAGAATGGTTTAAGCAATCGAAGGCTTTCGAAAAGTCCAGGTAAATAGTATCAACCTGGTTATTATCCTTAAAACAGTTCGAAACAAAATCAGAGAATAAAAGCAAGTTCGTCACCGTAGATTTGTTTTTGCAAAAACCGTGTTGGTTGGAAATAATTGTTGTTCGTAAAACATCGCTTAGTTTGTCAGCAATAATTGAATCAAACAGTTTCGGAGTGCAACTTATAACAGCAACAGGACGATAGTTACTGATACTACACTTGTCACCATTCTTGAAAATAGGGGTTATAAATGTTTCCTTCCAAATGATAGGAAAAACGCCACTCTCGAGGGATGAATTGAACAAATAATTGAGGGGATTAAGTAAATGTGTCATACAATTTTTGACAAATATAGACGGAATTCCATCTGACCCAGTGGTATAGGTTGGTTTCAATTTATTTATTGCCATTGCAATCTCGTCTGTAGTAATAGTAAAGTTTTCGATATTGTTAACAGATACGAAATTCTCAGGCGTGGGCAAAAAGTTTGACGCTTTCGAATAAATTGAACCAAAGTATTCATTAAATAGGTTGACTGTTGTAACAGAATTCTTGTAGGAACACCGAATTTGTACAAAAACAAAATATATATATTTATAATAAAAAAAAAAAATGTTAGTAACTTAAATCTTTTATTTGATTAAATTTTAATATGTTCAATATTTATCGTACATAAATCATAATCATTACACTTTCGAACCAATTGTACATTAAAATATAATACCGACAATCAATTGAAACGATGAATGTGCGACCATATCTTCATGATGCTGGATTGACCCACGTCGTCGTTAATTCGAATTTAGGTTGCATCCAATGTCTCAAACCTCTTGAACCTCGGTGAACTCATCAGATAGGTTGATCTTTGATTTTATTTTATTGGTTAGGCACCAGTCGTCTTATTGCGGATCGCGTGTGTGGTAGTTGTATTAGTTTTCACGAATATTGTCATCGTAAACACTCTGATCATGTCTCGGATAATTGCGAGTTGCAATTAGGAGAACGAATGAAATCTTGATAGATTTCGAGGCGGAAGCGCGATAACGGTTCAGAACTTCGTTTGGTAACGAAGGGTGTTACCAACGAGTGAACTTGCGGTCGTTCTAATCGCACTTTTCGACAACATTTCGCGGATATTTTAATAAACGTCGCACGGTATTTTATACAGTTTTTTCAAATATCGGAGCGAAACATGCTCCGATATGCTTTTACCGGCACTTGCACACACACGCGACCGTTTTCGCATTGAATTAAAAATGTTTGTGGTTCCTCGAAACAACTCACACGACTTTAATAAAATGACCACGTTTTATGAAAGGCTTGTTGCACATGGCATCTTTATTAATTACCGGTACGTCTGCCTTCGTTAGAGTCTAAACCACGAGTGCCCTTCGTCACACTTCGGTTCATGTCGCCCATTCTCTCCGACGTTCCGACGTCTCCCAAATTTCCATTGATCGGTCGCACATTCGTCTTCCGTGTTGTTATTGGTCGGTCGCACATTCTCTTCATAGCGTTATTGGTCCATTGCAATAAATTTACACCAAAATAGTTATAATTTCAATCGGTACATACGCTCTCACACCCATCGTTACCCTTCGCATCGGATCAGTCGGTAAGTACTTTATATGCATGGGCATATATCGTCACAAAACCCCCCTAGATGATACATACGCATTTATCTATAAATCATTGCAGCATCTATCAATGCACAGTGCACACCCATATAACGCATTACAAGACGATTCGACCGCTAAAATTTAGTCATATAACCTTAAGATTACCTATACATGAACCAATCCACGATCCCGAACATGATTAGAGGCAAAAATAGGCAACCTGTATCTTTTTCTCATCCGTATCATCCGAATAGTATTTTCGAAGTTGCGTTCGATTGTATATCCCCTTTACACAGGTGTCATCATCTCGTTCCACGAGCTTAAAGGCGTTAAACCCAATTTTACAAATAATTTTATACGGTCCTCGATAAAGGTGATAAAATTTCGAAATTGTTTTATCGATCGCTGACGACAATTGTGGGACGCGGATTAACACTAAATCGCCCTCTTCTAATTCAATACTAGTTACATTCTTCTGTTGTTTCTGACGCTGATGCCAGGTTTTTTCTAACCTACTTTTTGCTATCCTTATTATGTCCTGATGACTAGGTTGCGTCATAGTTGGGTATTTAATCAATTTCTCAACAAAATCAATCGGACGTTTACCGTAATGCAGATGATATGGGGAAAAACTAGTACTAGAGTACGTCGTTAAGTTGAGAACCTCCTGTATATCACCCACAAATCTCGACCATTTAGTATGTTTGTCAGCACATAATGTCCTAAACAGTCTCCCTATCTCGCGCATTATTCGTTCAGTCGGATTTGACTGGGGATGTCTTATGGATGAAAATAAAACTGTTATTTCCTCACTCTCCAGCCTTTCCTTCCATTTCGGGGAGGTGAATTGTGAACCGTGGTCCGCTAATATACGACGCGGTTTTCCGAATTGTGGGATGTATGAATCGAATATTTTATTTAAAGCAGTCTTAGTGGTTTCTCGCTTTATTGGATATAATGACACTAACTTAGAAAACGCGTCGGCCATCACAAATAAGTATTTCACCCCCCCCAGCGCTAGTAGGAAGGGGACCAAAAAAATCCACTGTAACTAAATCACCAGGTTTTTCCACCGTCATAGTCTGATACGGCCCCGCCATACCTACGGTCAATGGTTTCACCCTTTGGCACAGATCGCATTCACGAACGAATTTCTTAACGTCCCGACTCATTGAGCTCCAATGATAAAAACTACGCGTATAGCAGTACATCTTATGGTATCCAGGGTGACCGAACCTCTCATGCGTATGTTCCAAGACACCCTTTATCAGACTATCGGGAAGAACAACCTTCCAATTGCTATCATACGAATTTAGTACAAATAACACATCTTTATAATATTTATATCGACCACTAAACCTATCACTACTTATGTTATCGATAATCGCTCTTATTCTCGGATCATCTAATTGCAATTTCGAAATATCACGCAATTTTTTCTCCAAACCAAGATCCCGTTTCGCGAGTTCAGTTATAACCAAGGAATTTATCTGACGACTCTCATACAACTCCACAAATAACAAATTCATATTTGAGACTATCAACCGATCATCATTGTCAACCTCCTGAAACCGACCCTCTAGATTCCGACTAAAAAAATCAGCCGCAACATTATCTTTACCTTCGCAATATTCAACATCGAACTGATATTGCTGCAAAAACAGACCCCATCTCATCAATCTTGAATTACGGAAAGCACTATTGTTGAGAAAGGTTAAACCTTTATGATCGGTTATAACCTCAAATCTGGTACCGACGAGATATATCCTACATTTATTTATCGCATAAACAATCGCAAGCAATTCCTTTTCAGTCGTACAGTAATTAAGTTCAGCACTGGTCAAGCACCTGCTCACTATCGTCACAACGTTATGTTCCCCTTCATCATTAACTTGGTATAGTATTCCACAGATACCCTGATCGCTAGCATCTGTTTGAAGCTTAAAAACCCGATCAGGCAGGACGTGTCTCAACATTATCGCTTTAGCAAAATTTTCTTTTAATTGAACAAATGCAAGCGAATGTTGATCAGTCCATACCCACGGCGTATTTTTGCTCAATAGAGAACGAAACGGATCAATGAGACGCGCATGACCAACACTGAACTGTCTATAATAATTACAGAGACCCAGGAATTGTTGCAAATGCTTACGCGATTTCGGTTCCTCGAATCGACGAATATGATCAACTTTTTCCGAATTCGGACGGATCCCGTCAGTATCCAGGATGAAACCAAGGAAGGGGACGGAATTTCTTGCAAATAGGGATTTATCTAAGTTCAAAGTAAAATTAAACTTAGTCAGCCTCTCAAACAACACATCAAGGTGACAAATATGCTCTTCGAAGGACTTGGATGCTATAAGTAAGTCGTCAACAAATTTAGTCAAAAACGAATCGAAATCCGTACCCAAAGTAATTCCCAATGCCCTCATAAATCCCGCCCCCGCCGTCTTAAGGCCAAACGGGATACGGCAAAATTGGTACAGAACCCCTTTATGAAGAAATGCGGTATATTTCCTGGATTCACGATTCAGACGTATTTGCCAATAGCCGTGAGCGAGATCCGTCGACGTAAAACATTTAGTACCGTAAAATTTCTGCATAATATAATCGATCATTGGCGGAGACTCATGATCGTCTTCAATGACACTGTTCAGGTGTCGAGCATCAATACAGATTCTTACACTGCCGTCCTTTTTACGCACTACGCGTAATGGATTGCAGTAGGGACTGATAGATCGTTCTATAATTCCTGAGGACAACATATCTGAAATAGCCAGATCAACGGACTCGCTCAACGCTTTTGGCACCGGATATGATTTCTTTATGTACGGTTTGTCCACAGTCAATCTAATCTCATGTTCATAATTACTCGCGGGATCCGGTTTGTCAGTAAATAAACGTTCATACTTTAATAACAAACTGACTAAAGATTGTCGTTGAGAATTGGTCAATAGTAAATCAGAATTCACAATATTCTGTATTTTATTCCTAAACTCAGGTTTTGACACATTACAGTTTATTTCCCTAATGTCAACATTGCAATTCAACGAGCAGGACAAAACATTTTTATCACCTCCATCGATTTTTTCAACTCGAGTCATCGGGACATCGAAACAATGCGCCTCCCCAAGGTAATTCGACGGCGAATTACTACAATTCAGTTCTGGCAATGTAATGACTTTGTCGTAATTCAAAATAATATTTTCATTATTAATACAGCGAACATTATTCAAAACAATATTAGTATTATTTACATGTAAATTATTTTTATCTTTACTAGCTACATCAGCATTCGAATCATGATTCTTATCATTTACATCATTTTTATCATATTTATCTTTATTATTATTAAAATTACTATAACTAAATGGCCATTTATTTAAATTATCACTACAATCAGCAAGTACAAATTCACCAAAATCATATGGACTTAAATCATCACTTATTTTAATATTATCATTTTCATGAAAAATACTAGACAGAGTCATCACATCGCCATAGATCGACCGTGAATCCTCCGCAGACTCACATTCCCCAGCGTTCACCGAATATACACAAGGGGCAGGTTCTGTTTCTTGCTCCAAAATACCCCTAAAACGTTTACGCTCTATTATATATTCTGATTCCCGAATCTTTTTACCCAAAATAGAAATCGCTCCCCGAAAATAGTCCAATACAACGTCATTTACGAGAAGCCAATCATTTCCAAATATAATATTTTCACTCAAATGGGGAACAATCAAAAAACATGACTCTATAATACTCCCATCAATATTAACAGCAATCATTATCTGCTTTTTTATTTTTGTGGTTTTTCGCCCTATAGCGGCCGATACACAAATTTTACTGACGGGTAATTCTTCGAAACCGACATAACCCTTTAGCGAGTTATAAAATTCCTCGGACATGCAGGTTATCTGACTGCCGGTGTCAAGAAGCCCGAAAATCGTTCTCGCACCGATCTTTATACGAATTCGCGGACATCTCTCGATTTCGTTCGCGTCATTTTTCTGCAATTCCGATTGATTCGAGTCTATGCCGGTTTCTAGGTCCTGAATGAAATCATAAAATTGACGGCCCGATATAGGACCTGTTTGCATCGCAGCCGCTCCTAGTTTAAATTCCCTCCATTCCTAGATAAGTCAGTTTGAGGAACCTGGTTAATTACACCAGATACTGGTCCATTCGCAACAGGCAGTGTTAAATTAGGAGGTGGATATCTAAAATCCGGTAGTCCCGCTCCATAAAAATTAGAAGGGATAGATCTAGGATCAATATAATAATGATTAACTATAGGATTTTTTGAATTGCAATTAAAGTCGGTATTTTTTCTTGGATCGTCGGATTGATTTTGTCTGAGATTACGAACCCGGGTCACTTCATTCGTATATTGTTTATTTGGGAGCGAGACCGCTTTCCGATTTTCCTGACTACGTTCGTTCGGGATTACATCAAGTTCACCGAGCGCCAATGCAATCGCCGATTTATCATTCGTATTTATTGTCGTTAAAATTCTTCGAATTTCAGGGGGAAATTGTTTTTTAACCGCATTATGAATTTCATAGTCTGACATTTTCGGCCGAAGATATCGCGCTTCTTTGATCTGTTTATAAAAATACGCCTTTAAACTCGGTTCGTTGCTACCACATCGACGCGAACACCACCTATCTTTAATTTGCTCCCGAATAGGCACCGAATAAAATTCGTCCTTAAATTGCTCCATAAAGTCATCATATTCAATAATTGTTTCTTTACATGCGTCATACCACATCTTCGCGCGGCCTTCAAGCGTCGATGCAATAACAATCATTTTCAAATCGTTTGGAATTTGTTTGACTTTAAAGTATATGTTAATGTCATCGATAAATTCCAGCGGATTATATTTCGTTTCATCACAAAATTTTGGCAATTTAATTTCAATATTATTCAATTTTAATCGTGTTGCAAGATCAACGACAGTGCCATTATTTTCACGATTTTCAACATTAATCGGACTAAATCGTTCTGTCGTTCGATCGTGCACATTACGATCTCCCCGTAAAGTCGTATTTTCTTCACGTAATTCTTTTATTTCGCGTAATAACGTTTCCTGTACCCTTTGCATTTCGTCAATTTTATTTCCCAATTCTGCCTGTTTTGCCTCGAACCATGCTCGGTCTTGGTCACTCATGTTTACACACGCTCTCTTTGTTCTTTTATTTATTAACGGTAAACCACTATTTAACAAAGAGTTTCCTTTCGAACGCGTATGCACACCCGAATTATTATTTTCCATACACCTACATATGTAAATAAAGAACACTAATATTCAAGATTATATCTCATAAATATGTTTCACAATAGCAAAAAAAAAAAAAAAACAAACTTAAATTACATGAATATTATTTCGAAATAATATACTTTAAGTCGGTCGAATCTCATAAACTTATTCAAATACTTCTATAATCGATTGTAAATTGAAAACATAAATATAAAATGTTTATCAGACATAAATAAATCCACGTTTCAAATTTCTTTTCAGTCCATTATTAGAACCATAGTCAAATTCAAATAATTCATCAAAACATGTAAGATTGTAAATATTGGATTTCCACAAATCATACACAAAAGCAATCTCAATGTCGCTATTCAAAATTTATAAATATTGAACATATTAAAATTTGAATATTTTAACGAAATTTGTATATAAGGTACTTTGATGTCTTTTTATTTTAATTTACATCAAGTCCCTGTTCGGGCGCCATTTTGTAACAGAATTCTTGTAGGAACACCGAATTTGTACAAAAACAAAATATATATATTTATAATAAAAAAAAAAATGTTAGTAACTTAAATCTTTTATTTGATTAAATTTTAATATGTTCAATATTTATCGTACATAAATCATAATCATTACACTTTCGAACCAATTGTACATTAAAATATAATACCGACAATCAATTGAAACGATGAATGTGCGACCATATCTTCATGATGCTGGATTGACCCACGTCGTCGTTAATTCGAATTTAGGTTGCATCCAATGTCTCAAACCTCTTGAACCTCGGTGAACTCATCAGATAGGTTGATCTTTGATTTTATTTTATTGGTTAGGCACCAGTCGTCTTATTGCGGATCGCGTGTGTGGTAGTTGTATTAGTTTTCACGAATATTGTCATCGTAAACACTCTGATCATGTCTCGGATAATTGCGAGTTGCAATTAGGAGAACGAATGAAATCTTGATAGATTTCGAGGCGGAAGCGCGATAACGGTTCAGAACTTCGTTTGGTAACGAAGGGTGTTACCAACGAGTGAACTTGCGGTCGTTCTAATCGCACTTTTCGACAACATTTCGCGGATATTTTAATAAACGTCGCACGGTATTTTATACAGTTTTTTCAAATATCGGAGCGAAACATGCTCCGATATGCTTTTACCGGCACTTGCACACACACGCGACCGTTTTCGCATTGAATTAAAAATGTTTGTGGTTCCTCGAAACAACTCACACGACTTTAATAAAATGACCACGTTTTATGAAAGGCTTGTTGCACATGGCATCTTTATTAATTACCGGTACGTCTGCCTTCGTTAGAGTCTAAACCACGAGTGCCCTTCGTCACACTTCGGTTCATGTCGCCCATTCTCTCCGACGTTCCGACGTCTCCCAAATTTCCATTGATCGGTCGCACATTCGTCTTCCGTGTTGTTATTGGTCGGTCGCACATTCTCTTCATAGCGTTATTGGTCCATTGCAATAAATTTACACCAAAATAGTTATAATTTCAATCGGTACATACGCTCTCACACCCATCGTTACCCTTCGCATCGGATCAGTCGGTAAGTACTTTATATGCATGGGCATATATCGTCACACTGTATCATCCAGATTGGATGAGCGTTTATCCCCATAGTACATACAAGGCGGGAACATATTAGACTTACGCGAGTTGTTAACATATGACCAGAATGCACGGATATTAGACCTAGATTTATTCTCAATATTTGTAAGATATTGTTTGTGAAGAGATCTGGATGTCTGAATACAAAGTGCTCTCAGACGCTTGAATTCAGAATAATCTAATAAGGAATTGGAGCTCCTCCACTGTTTATGCGCTAATTTCTTCCGAAAAACAATATCTTTTAATTCAGAATTGAACCATTGAGGGAAGCGACCAGAGGACACTTGCGTCAATGGAACATGCTTCGCGATTACATCATATAAAATAGTATAAAATGCCGATAACGCAC
This sequence comes from Trichopria drosophilae, assembly GCA_030407085.1. Classification (NCBI taxonomy): domain Eukaryota; kingdom Metazoa; phylum Arthropoda; class Insecta; order Hymenoptera; family Diapriidae; genus Trichopria; species Trichopria drosophilae. The sequence goes on along the minus strand of JAQOWT010000228.1, from coordinate 19,296 downwards.
AATTAAGGTCGGATTCATTTGAGACAATACGCCAGTCAACTGATGCTAAATCCGCATTCAACCCAGCAAAGTCAGCCTTCTTAAAATTATAAAATGAGAAGTTGATATTGGATGGATGGAGGTATAAGTTAGGTAGGATAAAAAATGCATGTTCATGGTGAGAATCTGTAGGAATAAGAAAGTCTGGACTGTTGTGATGAACAATATTAGGAACGGACGAAAAGAGCAAATCTAAGGTATAACATTTGCTGGGATGAATGGGGAAGTAGGGTAAAACATCTAAAAATGAAAATAGATCACTACATATATTCGCAGAAACTCTGATATCGGGCGAAACATAACCCGTGTCACTAAAACCTGAGCTATTGCTGTTCCAAACAACATTCGGCAAATTAAAGTCACCACAAATAACCCAATGACAGTTGGTAAATTTATTAGAAACATCCTCGATCATATTTGCAAAATTTGCATATACATCACTGGGGGCAGATGGCGAAAAATAAGATCCTGAGACTAATAAGTTGCCGAATTTTGTGGAAACGGACAAACATATATGTTCAGAGTAGTCACAATGTGATGACGATATCGCATAACACGGAAGATGGGCCTTCACTGCAATAGCAACACCGCCTCCCCGCAGATGAGTTGATGATGATCTGTCTGTACGAAAGATGGAATATCCTTCGAAGCCAAGTTCCGAATCCAGAATGCCCTTGTGGAGCCAAGTTTCCGAGAGAATAAAGATATCTGGAGATGGTTGAACAAGATGCACATTTTTCTGAATATCGGAAAGTTTCGTGCGAATCCCTCTGGCATTTTGATAGTAAATAATCAGCCCATCAGATACTTTACAGGATTTCGAACTATCAAACATTCTTCGAAAAAGCTTCAAGATCCTCTCGAGAATTTATAACGGTGTCCGTGCCATCTGCAGATCGTATAAGAAATGAGGACCCACGTCGAAGCACCTTTAAACCTTGATGTTTAGCAATATCCTTCGTGTTTCTAAAAAGTCTATATCGGTCATGAGGCAAATAGTCGTTAATAAAAATTTCACTTGATGGTCTACCGGGGAAAACGTTGGCGGAATTCAAGTTTTTAGAATTTCGACGAGCTTGCAAGATAACATTTTTCTTTCCACGTGACATAAGTCGAACGAAAATATTGTTCGGACGTGGAAAAATTTTGGCAGTCGGCAAGCGTGTGTTTCCAGCACTCATATTCTCTACAGCTACAGCAGATGTCACGGAGGGGGGAGAGCGAGGAGAGGGCATGCGATTAGCACGTTCCACCTCAGAAGGAAGAAGGGGAACTCCTAAAGTGACAGCGATAGCGCACACAGAGTCGATCAAGATTTCATTATCGACTTCATGGACACCACTAATGACGATATCACATTGATTCTCGATTAATTCAATAGATGTCATGCGATTGTCAATTTTGCGGTTCTGTTGTTGTAATCGTTGATTATCGGCTTTAAGTATTAAAAAATTGTATTAAAAAATTATGTAATTAAATGTTTTTTGAACAAAATTAGTTTTTTCAAAATTGAAAGTGTCACGATAGTCAATCTATTTACTAAGATTTTTTCATTCATTAAAAAAATTAATACAATAAATACGAAAAAACATGTACTAAATAAAATTTAAAAAACGGGTTAAAAAATTGTATTTTCCATACTTTTTCTACAATTATTAAAAAAAACATCTTTTGTTTGTTATAAATTTACCATTCACCTCTACATTCTAATTTTATTGTGGCCGCCGCTATAATTTGGCTTACTGTTATAATTTGTTAAATTGAGAAGTGATTTCTTCGTAGGTAGCTCGATTTTGAATAAAGAACTATATAGTTCTGAAAATTGAAGGAATTTTTCATCAATTTTTTCAGATTTTTTAATTCACAGAAACAATAAAAAAAAATATTAATTATTGTGTGTTTCGTTCAGTGCTATGAAGCACTGAGTGTCGACGTTTTTTTCGGCGGATGACGACATTCCTCTAATCTTATGGTGTCTTATCCCAAGTGCTCCATGGTGTACCAGCCATGTTTCACTACTGATGGGAAGACATCCTCCGATTAGAAGATGCGAGTCAATTCTCGGAAGATTCGAATAATCTTTCAACCCGAACGCTCAGTTTGTCCCTTTTTAACAGACTGAACGTGGAATTCGAGCGGAAAGACTTATTCTTACCCTGCCGGGATTCGAACTCGCCACCTACGATTCCATAGTCCAGTCCCACACCACTGTGCTATGAAGCCGATAGAAACTAAACAAGTATTTAGAGTTTAAGTATTTTTATCTATCTCGTAATTAGCGTTGAGCATTAATGGTCTGAAAAATTCCTATGGCGCCCGACTGTTGGACTGGTCTATTCCAAGTGACGCGAGTTCAAATCCCATCGCAGCACTTAATCCATTTAAAATTGTTTAAGACGTTTTCTTTTTTTTTTTTAAGCATAAATGTATAATTTTCTCTGTTCAAACCTGATGAGTACTGGAAACCTCATTGATATACATTAACGCAATTTCAGGATTAACTCCCCAGTAAACGGAAGTGTATTCATTTTGATGAAATTGAATCCGCGGTTTTTATTACTCTAATCCCCGCAAATCCAAAAATAATATTATAATATAGTATTTTTGAATTCCCAGGGATTGATATGAAGCTCGACTTCAACAGCAGGAATTCAAATGCATTGAAAATCCATTTATTTTTGGTAATATTATTTTTGGATTCGCGGGGATTGAAAAACTTAAGACCGTGGTTCAGTTTTATGAAAATGAATCCACTTGAATCCATCTCCAATCCATTTTCGTTTGCTGGGCCATTAACGCTCGCAGACGGACGGATTTTCAGTATCAGATTGAACATCGATAATTTCTATATAAATGCCTTTAGAAAAATTTGAGCTCCATTGTTTCTAACGTAAAATTGTATGCTCTTTCAGAATCTTTCGATAAATTAACCGCAAAAAAGTTATGCACATTTTTCTGTTTAAAAAACATGGTTTTTACATTTCATTTTTCATTAAAACATCACTTTTACCTCGAAATTGCATGGGGAAACAAATCTAAGTTGTAAATATCACGTCCATGGACCTCTAGGATTAAAATGCACCATATCTGCCTTCATAATTCGAGATGGCAGTTTTCAAAATGGCGCCTAGAAGCTCAAAATTCTTTTTAAAACTTAACCATTTTTTTCTTAAAAACTATAGACTTTAAAAAAAATTTTCTAAGAACAACAATGCTTTGGAATGAGTCAAAGAATTCTCTCAAATTTTACCAGCATGCAATAATACAATGCTTAATTTAATTCAAAAACTCAAAATTTTGAAAATAAACATTTTAAAAATCTGAAAAAATTTGAGTAGCTTCTTTAAATAGTTCTAAGATATTTTTGTTCTAAGAAAATTTTCTGTAAAGTCTATAGTTTTCATGAAAATAAATTATTAAACTTTTCTATTTTTCAAGACCAGATCGAAAAGAACTGATCGTAATAATTTTTGTTAATTTTTTTCACTACTGCAAACGTGTTTGGGGTTATGAAGAGAAGCTTTGGTGAAAATTTCAGCCCCGGACGCGTTTTCGTATTACTGGAATTTACACATTTATCATAATAATTACTATGCAACAAATATCTGAATATTGTTTAAACTATGGTGGTATGCTTTTCAATGATTGTTTGTATTTCGAATTTATTTATGATGCCTTTAAGAAATCTCAACAGATATCTCAAATGGATATATGCGTTTCCATTGAAATTAACGTCGCGTGTTCAGAAATGATTGGGAACCACTGCTTTCCGAATCTTACGCTAACTTCACCATCATAAAAATATCTAGGAATTATTTAAAGAACCTACTCAAATTTTTAAAATAACTTTTTTCAAAATTTCTATTTTTCGAATGTTTTAAAAATCAAACAGTGTATTATTGCATGCTGATAAAATTTGAGAGTATTCTTTGACTCATTCCAAAGCATTATTGTTCTTAGAAAATGTTCTCTAAAGTCTATAGTTTTTCAGAAAAAAATGATTAAGTTTTAAAAAGAATTTTGAAGCAAGTTGTCCGAATCTTCTGAGCAAGTTGGGATATAAGGGCATTCTATATCAATTTTTTACTGATCGTAATAAATTTGCACAATCTATTATTACCTTACTAATCATAATTATTCACACAGGTTTTATTGACATTTCTCAAAAATTTTTCTATTTCATAGAAGCCCCTGCAGAGGACTCATCAATAAGTTGAAACTTTGGGCATGAATAACATTTTTCAAGCAAAATTCCTTTTGCTAATAAAAAATATAAATTATAACTGAACTGTAATGGCCAGTTCATTATTCCACCATCCAATAATTTATTCTTATTTCTTTGAATATTCTTTTATTAAAATCTAAAGTGGATAGATCAGGATATATTTGATTATAAAATAAATAAAAATATCTTTAATAATGCATAAAATATCTCAAAAGTTAAAAATTTTCTTTACAATCGATGTGCACGAGAAATTATCGTTGCCTAATGTTTACTGCAATAATTAATCGCGGAAAAATTCACGGCTGGTAAGTCTACGCGGTGAACTAATGTTCAAGAACAACTTTTGTATGGATCTTTTTGGACAATACGCTAAACAAATTATGCAGGTTTTAGTGCAATCACAAAAGAACCAAATAATTCGGGTATGGACCACTTAGTCTGGAATGCACTTATAATGTGATGTACTTTTTGATGTGTCCCCTACCATCCTCATGAAATACTTATCTCTTATATCTCAGCGACAACACCCAAATACGTTTAAAAACTTACGTGCAGAATATAAACCAAGTGCTGTATAGTATTCTGTATATAGTGCATTGTATTAAAGTGATGAAGTTAAAATCACCACAGCAACGAATCTTTCCGAATCAACCCACTTCGATTCTGTATTATTTTGTGTTTGATTTGTGATAGTCCGTTTTTTAGTAATCTGCTTCTGTGTGTTTTCAGATATTATTTAATAATGTGTTTTTATTTTAAAATGATGATCTCCATTGGTGAAGTAAATATATGTTTCTAGGTTTAAATATCAGTGAAGTGTAATTGGAATTGTCAAGAACGAAAGTGCTTTGTGCCTCAGGCAGGTTTTCTGACTTATTATTCTTGAAGCAAATCGATATCTACTATTATTTTTCTAAAATAACTTAATATTTAATTAATAAAATTAAGTGGAATTGAGAAAATTACATGTATGGATTTTCCAATGAATTTAATCAGATCTTAGACCAATTTCGTTAATGTAAAGAATTTATGAAGGTCAAAATTAAATTGGATTTCATTTAATCCATTAATACATCAGGCCAAAAGTTTTATTGTTATTTAAACAAGTACTTCAGTGATGAATGTTTCAAGTAATATCTATATAACTCCATAATGTTTTCGAGGTCGTCATACTATATTTTAGAATAAACATTTAGCTTGGGGTATTAATCCCAATCATTAATTAATTCCACTCCATCATTAATCCCAAAATCAACATTAATTCCAATAAGACGCAAAATTTGAAAAAAATGCCAATGAATTTAGAACTTTTTATTTTTATAATTTTTTCTCAATTATTAGGATATTGAGATTTTATTGAAACTAAGGAGAAAGATGGATAAGATACTTACAATTCTGCAAAAAGTGTTATATTCTTTGAAGAATTCCATTATTGTTCTACAAAAATAAAAAATGGTATATTTTACGATTTTTCTTTTTCGAAATATATGAACTTTTAGAAAAAATTATAAACAACAAAAGATACTTAAGATTCATCAAGGAATATACTACAATTTTTTCAGAATTTTTCGTAAACTTTATTAATTTCAAACAAAAACAGAAATAAAAAAATTTTTCGAAATAGAACAAAATCTGAAAAAGGATCAAAGATCGAACTCCATGAAATCTAAGAACTTGTGATTCTTGGCAATTTTATCAAAAACTCATACTAGTTACGTTACAGCGTCCGGAAATTTTTCAAATAAATTTTCTTAAACGACGCTATTTGAAGTCACAACAAAATAGGGTAAACAAATTTTTTTCTTAAAATTCGAATATTTTATCCACCTAGTACATAGTTTTAATTAAAATACACTAGACAAAAATAATTTTAAAAATGCAAATTTAATTTTTCAAACATGTATTTTTCATAATTTTTTTACAATTATAATAAAAAATACAAAAAATATTTTTAATTACTATTTGCTCGTTTGAATTAAAATCCGTCCATATACTGATATGGCGACGTTTTTGTGGGGTGGATAGCGGCAAACCTCGGATCTTATTACTTGTTATTGTTATTAATAAAAATAATATTTTGCGAACTAAATTTTGTTTAATAAAACTAGAATTTTTCATAATTTTTTCATATTTATTAATTAAAAAAAAAAAAAATAAAAAAATAAAAAATATTAATTATTGTGTGTTTCGTTCAGTGCTATGAAGCACTGAGTGTCGACGTTTTTTTCGGCGGATGACGACATTCCTCTAATCTTATGGTGTCTTATCCCAAGTGCTCCATGGTGTACCAGCCATGTTTCACTACTGATGGGAAGACATCCTCCGATTAGAAGATGCGAGTCAATTCTCGGAAGATTCGAATAATCTTTCAACCCGACCGCTCAGTTTGTCCCTTTTTAACAGACTGAACGTGGAATTCGAGCGGAAAGACTTATTCTTACCCTGCCGGGATTCGAACTCGCCACCTACGATTCCATAGTCCAGTCCCAGACCACTGTGCTATGAAGCCGATAGAAACTAAACAAGTATTTAGAGTTTAAGTACTTTTATCTATCTCGTAATTAGCGTTGGACAGTAATGGACTGAAAAATTCCTATGGCGCCCGACTGTTGGACTGGTCTATTCCAAGTGACGCGAGTTCAAATCCCGTCGCAGCACTTAATCCATTTAAAATTGTTTAAGACGTTTTCTTTTTTTTTTTTAAACATAAATGTATAATTTTCTCTGTTCAAACCTTGAGTACTGGAAACCTCATCGATAAACATTGGAAAAAAATTGGCAGAGTATAATCCAAATAAGTAAAATTATTTAGTAAATATTAGTCTGCGTTTTCAAGTCTAGTTGTATTCTTTATTATTATATAATAATGCATTATATTTATATGTTTAACATATACCCAACATTATAAAAATCCCGTTCGTTCCGAAAATGTCCGCCTGAATACTATGGCGCCCAAATGTCGGACCTACAAGACTCATTAAAACATTGTAATGCTAGTTTTTTAAAAAATGAATGTTACTATTATATGCAAAGATAGAAAAGATCTAAACTTTATAGCAGTGCAAATAATTTTTTTTAATATTATGAATAACGTCGATATTATAAGAAATTATAACACAAGGATTGAAAATATAACAGGTTTATTCGCGTCACTATATAATTTAGATAATATTTGATTCTCCTATTTACCCGATCTGTTTACCCATTTGCTTGCCGGAAACCAGTAGAAAATAAAGTAAGTTAAATATTAAAAAAAAAACATTTTTGGTAAAGTCGAAAACTACACGGGATCAACCGTTCATCGAATTAATACTAAACATAATTTTTATTTTAACAATATTAAAATTCGTGCTACTGAACATAATAAATTTAAAAGACAACACATTGAAAATTTCAATTACCGGAAACTTCATTAATTGAAATGTAAAACGTTACTTTTTGAACGTTTAATATTTTATGATTTATTCTAATTTTGTTCAATATTTTTGTTTTAATAATAGCCGTTGTACAAAAGTCAATTCACTGTCACTTGCCTTTCTGCTTTTACATAATACATTTATATCATTTAATTTTTCTTCTTACTAAGTATAATTTATACTTACAATATTTTTTTCAAAAAACGGTTTTACAGTGTACAGCATCTTAAACGCTTTAACTAAAGTAACTGAACAACACACTTCAATCCACATTCTTTAAAAAGTAAGAAGAAACCATTTAGTGTTTTATTTTAAAAAAATATGTTCCATTCATTTTTATAAAAATTGTAATAAAATATTTTTTTTTTAAATTTATTTATTTATTTATTTATTTATTTACTTAGTACGGGCGTAAACGCCCAAAATACAACAGAATTACAATAGCTTCGAGGTTGTGGAGGGAACAAAAGTAAAAATATAAAAAATACAATACAACAAACATAACAAATGTCTAATATGACGTCGCAAAAGAAATGATCAAAAATATAACCTATAATGAATTAATAAACTGACACTTAGTAATAACAAGAGACTATTTTTTTGCAAATTTCTTTAAACGTTGCTATAAGAGTCGTTTCTTCTCGCAAGTTAGAGGGCAGGGCATTCCATGCTCTGCGTAGCCTATTAGATAAAGCGAAAAATATAAAATTTGATTTACTATGCGGCTCAAGTAAGGGACGCATATTTCTCACGTTTCTCAAAATCTGTCTATCTATGATAAACAGATTTTAATAAAAAAATATTATTTTAAAAAAGTTGTTGGTTTCATTTGCAAATTTTATTTTTATAAATAATTTTTTAATTGTTATTACAAACAAAATTGTTTTGCCAAACGAAATTTAAACTACAAATAAACTTTTTTTTTATATTTTATAATTCTCAATCTTTAATTTCAAATTTTAATTTTTAATTGTTAATTAAGTTGTTTTTTTTAATATTATAATATTAGAAATAGCAATTTTTTCCTTTTTTTTGCTTTTCTTCATTTTTTTTCATTCTTTCATCAAAAAACTTTTGTACCATCTTCCATTTTTCATATAATTTGTACCACTTTTATTTTATTATTTTATTATCATATATATTTTTAGATTACAATATATTCTGAAGAGGACCAAATTTTCGGTCGAAACTTTACTTTTTTCGTTTTTTTTTGTTTATTTACCCTGTCTCAATACTTATACCCGAAAATAATTTATTCAAAGAAAAGCCTTTTCACTTACGAAAATACTAAATACTAAAAAGAAGATTTACTATAAGTTAAATTTTAATTTGTGTTAAAAATACAAAACAATAAATGTTAATTTTATGGGTATAACCTGGATATTACAAGAAAATAAATATGAAGAACGTAAGATATAATGTGCAAACATTATTTCCAATAAGAAAAAAAAATAATTCGCCCAACGTGGGGCTCGAACCCACGACCCTGAGATTAAGAGTCTCATGCTCTACTTTTTTTTTTTTTTTTTTTTTTTTTGTAATGTTTATTTATTGGATTTGATCAGTCATTTGGTCAGGTTACATAAACATTTAAAAATTCTCCTTGCTTTTACATTTTATATTTCATAGACATATATAGGCCTCGCAGGCATCTCGTATGTTGTCGTGGTAGTTGGTGTGATTGTGTGACGGGTGTATTCCGCGCGGGGAAAATGAGCGCTAGCTTTGGTTATCAGTAAGGGAAAAACAGTTCAGAAAAAAACCCTTGGTATTTCGCGTTTTGTTTATGGGTGTTATATTTACAGATATTTACAGGTTGCTAGGGCATAGCATTCCGATGAATGTCATTGGATAGAGTGCAGTGGTAGCGATTAGAGCAAGTCAGTGGTTATTATTTGTTCGGTCGTTCGTTTTCGTTTGGCGCGTTTGCGAAGGTCTTCCATATATTTGTCATCTGTGGTTAACCACCATAGATTTTTGTTGTTAGCACGACTAGTGTTTGCATAGTCTCGTTGTGGGATCTGGGTCGAATATTTCAGGTAATTATCTAGATTTTCGGTAGAGATTAATTCAACGTATTTTAATTTTTTGTTTGCCTGGTGTCTTGGCCAGTGGTAGATTATCGGGATGTTATTTTGGTTTTGTATGAGTCCAAATTTATCCAGAGCGGGGAAGTGATGAGGACTAATGTCGCCATTAATGCAGTCTTTTTTTGTTTTCTGGTATGATTTAGTTAGGTTTTTGGCGATTTTATAAGTTTCTTCGTTTTGGGGTAGCGATGAGTAGTGGTTTCTATTGATATTTATTAAGAAGTTATCTATTCTAGGTATGTTAGCTTTATCGTAGATTGTTTTGTTGCTAGGTCTTTTGAGGTAGTTAGATTCAGGTGTTCTCTGTAGTCGAAGACATGTGCGGAGGCAGGCTCTTTCGAATGTGCGAATTTTTTCCATTTGTGAAGCACTGATATTGAACCAGGATGGGCAGGCGTACGAGATTATTGGTCGGATGAGTGCTGTATAACAAATAATTTTTGTTCGGCTGGTGAGGTGTTTAGAGTGAAAAATTTTGGAGTTAGCGTGGAATGCTGCTTTGGCTTTTTTGATCTGGGTCGTAATATGTTGATTTAGTCGGAGTAGTTGGTCTAGGTGAACTCCGAGATATTTTACATTTTTTTTGTGCGGAATTGGTATGCTCGTATTGTCAACTGGGTTGTGGATTTGGATTTGGAAAGAGTTCCAGTTAATTCTTTTCTTGCGAGATAGATTGTCGAGGGGAGTGCGGAATGCGATCGTTTCAGATTTCGTTGGGTTGATTTGGAGATTCCAAGTTAGATAGTATTTGTTTATTTTGTTGACAATATCTTCGAGTTTGTTTTGGATTTCAACGGCTTCGGTTCCTGAGACTGTTATAATTAGATCATCCGCGAATGCTATCGATTTGGTGTTGTTTGTATTGAGTCCGAAAAGGTTTAGTAAGGCTGCATTGTAAATATTAAAGTAAAGTGGTGATGTCACTGCTCCTTGTTGTAGTCCTTCTTCTATGTAGAAGGTTAGGGATGATTTTACCGAATTTAGAGACGTATGGAATTTCCGGTCTTTTAATTGATTCTCGATTATGTATAATAAGTGAAGGGGGATGTTGTATTTCTGGAGTTTGTATAATAGTCCGTCGATCCAGACTGTGTCGAAGGCTTTTTGCAGATCTATTAGGCATGCTCCGGTCAATATTCTCTTAGATAGATTGGAAATTATGTTGTACAGTAGTGTGTTTATAGCTAGCGTAGTGGATTTATTGCGTCGGAATCCATACTGGTTTTCCGGGATTATATGGAGATCGTCACAGAATTTTGTCATTTGTGTGGTGATTAAAATTTCCAGAATTTTTCCCAAGCATGGGAGAAGACTAATTGGTCGGTAACTAGATGGGTTATTTGGGTTTTTGTCCTTTTTAAGTATCGCTATTATTTTTGCAGTTTTCCAAATCGTGGGGAAATAACTGTTGTTTATTGCGTTGTTGTATACGGTCGTCAGTGCTTTTAAGATGTTTGGTGGAAGGTGTTTTAGAATGATTGGAGGGATTTCGTCTGGTCCCGAAGAAAGTTTGTTTGGGAGCTTTTTCAGTATTATTTGTAGATTTGTAGTGGTGGTGAACGGTGCGTATTTTATGTGGGGTGTTTGGGGATGCAGTGCTGGATTATCGTCTGTAAATGATGTGATGGTGGTGTTGTTCGCTTTGTGTCGGTTAATCTCTTCTCTTAGTTTTTGAGTCGCATTTATGATGATCGGTCGGAGTCTATTGCCGGGAAGGAGCGTGGTTTTCTTGTTGATACCTTCAAAGTGAAGTCCCATTATGTTGAGAATTGCATCTGGGTTTGTGATAACAAAATTGTCGTTTATGATTTGGATGTTTTCAGTGTTGATGTTTAGGTTTTCTAGAATTTGTTGGTCATGGGTTGGAATATGAAGTTTTCCGATGTCTGGTGGTTCTTTTGGGCGAAAAATATTGTTAATTTTGGGGAAAAAATCGCTATTTAATGTCTGTAACTTCACTATCGATCTTAAAAGAAACGACTAATTTATTATTTTATTCTGAACGTAATCGGCAATTTTGGCCCTACAATTATTCGCGGATGTAAGTTCGAGGAGATAATACATGTGGAAGCAAGGCTCGCTAAATTGCGACTATCTGTCGCGGGACTTCCGGGGCAAGGAGCGCTCTCCACGTTCCCGTGCGTTAAAAATCAAAAGATGGTTCCCATGGCCATCATCGCATCGAAAAATATTGATTGGCAAATTTTAAACGGCAGTTCTGTTTCGAATTTGAACCAAACGTTCAACAAAGCTGAATCGATTTGAAATCGATTCTTCCCTGCTCAAAGTCTGCAGATTTTTCATTCACCAGAGACTAATGCAGTGATACGAAAGGCGGAGTCTGCATAAAAAAAATTTCTTTGAATCTTACTCTAAATCAAGTACAGTGATACAAAGGGCGGATCCGACTTACAGTAAGTGTTTGTGGAATTTATTTCGAATCACATCATGGCTAACAGGTTACTATGACCGAAATATTTTGCAATGAAAATTAAACGATGGTAAAGTTGACTCTTTTCAAAGTAGACTGCATTCACTGCGAAACATGCTACCTAGTAATTGCAAATTGTACAATTCAGTCAGGCTCCATTGTTACAACAAATAATACGAGGGGTTCGATGAGTGATACCAAAAATGATTGGGTCAAATTAAAAGTGATTACTAGATTGATAACAATCCCTATAACAACAAAGAAGGAAGACAGAAAGATACGTTTAACTTTGTAACGCCGGAAAAAAGGAAAGCTTATGATGACAAGATTTCTTATGTTAATTCGACAGTCTTCTGATCTGTTAAATTGCATATGACGATTCAAGGCTCTAGCCCAGGCGTCGCAAGTTCAATTCTCGTCGCAGCACTTCATACTTTTAACATTTGATTTTTAAACCTCGGTTTCGCTGGAGTTTAATTCTATACATATTTTTCAGGATAAAGTAAAATTATGAAATTTCAATTGCGCGGGCGAACCGTAGTTTCCAACATGGCCGGATATATCGCGTCTATGTATGGCTTTTTTTTACCTGCGCTGGGACGAGAGAACACGAGCAAAGCGACGCGACGCCTCGCGACGCTGCAGTAGTGGACATAGTGACAAGAAAGGAAAATGGCTTACATGTCTCGTTGGATATTAGGAGAAAACGAAAAATGCCGTTGTGTTACTATATGCGTTAATAGTGCTTTATAACGGAGTTCAAGTAAATTTTGAGAAAAAAGTGTTAAAAAACGCAGTGTGGCCGGTGGCAAAGTCAAAAGTGATGATGTGTTACAATGCAAACATTCTGCCAACATATAAAATACGATCTCGTTCTAGTGTACAAAAGAACAAATTCCGCTAAGTGATGTCACGCACTATTGTATCCATCTGCGTGCAATTAATGAGTGTTATTTAGTTCTGGTGAAGGTCAATAAATTGTGGTCATAAAAATGCAATAATTAATATACCGACTGCCTAAGCTAACATATTTGCAGTAATTATCTTTCAAAGGTCCTCACAAAGAATATCACATTTTAAATTTGTCGGTGGAAACTAACCCATGAAAATGATTCCCGGCGGAAATGATTATAGGTTATACGTTTCCCACAATCTCGGAAAATAACACAAACAGTCCAAAAGAGACAAATTTCACAAGATTTTTTGAGTATTTCTAGACATTAAAAAACAATTCAAAAAATTTGACATAAAATACTCTTGATGAAAAATTGATCGCTCTTTCAGATTTTGTTGCCAAATTCCATCTACAATAAATGTGTAAAAAGTTATAAATAATTATTCATAAAAAACACGATTTTTTCCTTCAAAAAATTTGTTAAACAATATTTTCATGTCAAACAAGAAAGTTATTGGGTCAAAATCTCAAAATATTTTGTCTTTAATGTCTCACCTATAAATATTCTTGGTAATATATGGGAAAGTTGATTAATTTTAAAAAGTTCACAATACAACGAAATGCAAATTACAGACTGATCATATTTAATAGCAAATGTAAAGAGAAAAAATTAAGATGTTTATAAACAAAAAAATGACAATAAAAGTAAAAAACCTTCCCATGTCTATTTTTAAGACACTTTGAATTTTTTAAAAATAAATTGTAATTCGTAATCGGAATTTTATCAAGATCGGATAATTTTTGAAGATTTGGTACCCTAAGCTAATTTTACCAAAAAAGTAAGCTTTAGACCCCATTTTGAAGCTGCCATCTACAATTTTCCCATTATCACGACTATTTATAGCTAAGACATTAAAAACACGATATTTTGAGGTTTTGACCCAATGATTTTTGTTGTTTGACTTGAAAATATTGATCAATAAATTTATGTGTTGGAAAAATCGCGATTTTTGTTAATAATTGTTTATAAACTTTTACACGTTTATTGTAGATAGAATTTTGATAACAGAATATGAAATGACGATCAATTTTACGTCGGGAATATTTTATCTCAAATTGTTTGAATTGGGTTTCAATTTCAAGAAATATTCGAAAAATTTGTGTCCTCTTAGGCGTTAATGGGATAAACTGTTTAGATGTTTCGGTTTCACTTTTTTTCAGACATTCTGCGCAATTACAGGATTACTTCGTGCACGGAAATAATAGTAAAAAGCAGGGACGAAGCATAGTTAAGTAATACTAAAGTTTAACGAAAATGCAGTTGTAACTCTACTACTTTCATATAAAAATAAATACTTCATTGTTTTGGACTACAGTAATTGTAACTACATTTGTATTAAACTAAATAGGTGAGTCTTCGTAAGAAATTTCAAGATGATTTTCTGGATGAAAAAAGCAGACGTGTTATTTGTTGTAGGAGTGTAAAAATCTGCTTGTCTTCGTGGGCATTCATGAAATATGTTATTGCTCATCGGACATTTCTTTCGTGAGGACTATGGTTTTGTTTTGCCATCGATATTATCTAATGCAGTGGCCAAAGTTTACTCCTGAGTGAAGAATTAATCTTGGTGTAAAGTGAATAAGTGAAATAAGTTTTGGTGGTGTTTTAAAGAAAATGTCATGCAAGGCACCGGCCACCCACATTTATTATTAGATGTGTGTCTACGAATTTGTGATAATGAAAATATCCCGATAACGGATGGGCTAATTAAATTCACATTGATATCGATATTTGTAGCTAATAATAAATTTTGATAAGAACGTTGGCTCAGTAAAGCAGCATTCCACGTGTTGCGTACTAAGCATTTTTTCTCTGATCATACCAAAATTTGCACAATCTAATGCCACAGCGATCATAATTTATTGTTTTACCGACATTTAACAAAGCGTTGGGAATTTTATGGGCGTAAATACAAATGGTGGAGATTAAACCGTTCGATCAAATTACGGGAAGATATCAATGCTTAAAGTTTATGCAACATTTCATCACAGAAATTTTCGACGTATGAAATCCGCAATATGGTACCCTGGATACAATTGAATCTTCTACCACACGCTGAATTTCAAAACGCTGCATTTAAAAAAATGTCAAAAATACGAAAAGCTTTAAAAACATTGTATTGAAAATATTGCAGGTTTAAATATCACTGAAGAGTAATTAAAAATCTCAATGTGCTTTGTGTCTCAGTAAGGTTTTCTGACTTGTTATTATCCTGAAGACAAATCGATAACTGTTTTTGTGTTTCTAAAATAATTTAACAGTTATTTAATCAATTTAAATGGCAGTAGAGAAATAATAGGGTACGGATAACAATGATAGAATAGAATTAACGACTAACAGCATGTTTAGAAACGCAGACTGATATTTACTAAAAAGTTGTACTGAATTCTTTCGGTTTATACCTTTTTAATAGGCAAAAGTCTGATCGAAATTATCGTAAAAAATATGTCATAATACATATCAACTTTAGGTTTTCTCGGTATTACAAAATTAAACGGATCCTTCGCCATCCAACGGTTAGACGCTCTGTGAGATTGCGCCCTACGATTCCGGTGGTCTTTGTCAATGGATGCGAGAATATTAATTATAATTTGAATTTGGATCCGAAATGTTCGAATGTTCAAAATGTACGTATCGAATATGTTATTACCGTGATATATTTATAATGAATGACAGATTAAAAATAGACACGAAGAGAGAAAGATATTGCACCGAATTTTTTAAAAATAATGTTATGTTGGGTATTAAAAATGTGTTCTGGGATTACAACACTTAATTTAAGGAACGAAATGGCTTTCTTGGCCCAGTAACGTCCAATACTAATTACGGGGCACGTCGACAAAAATAGTGAAAGTCTAAATACTTGCCTAGTTGCGATCGGTTTCATAGCGTAGTTGTAGGTCGCTGGACTACGGATTCCTAGGTTGTGAGTTCGAATCCCAGTGGTATTTTTTTTTTGTTTATTAATTTCTTTAATTATTTTTTATTTTTTTTGTTTATGTAATACAGCACATTTTTTTCTCAAAACAATTTTAATAGTGAACAAACAATTTTTATCTGTCAAAAAAGTTGTATACACTTTTTTTTCTAGCACCACACTCAGCTTCTCGTCAAAAATGACGATAAACATAATTTTTTGATATTATTAATTAAATTAAAAGGTGTATTTAATTATATCATAGAGCTGATTTTGTCTGTAACTTCTCCTTAATTCTTGATGTTAACCAATAATGTTACTTGAACCAAAGCTGTGTTCGTGAAATTAGGCGATTAACAGTAGTCCGCGAATTTTTCAGATATTTTAATCAAATTATCAATTATCAATTTTAATTTAATTTTTCAAAACTGTGTTTTTCATGCTGTTTCTACAATTTTATGAAATACAACAATTATTTTTAATTAATTCTTGTTCGTTTCAACAAAAATCCAAAAAAAATAAAATAAAATTGAAAAAAAATAAGACATCCTGGAACAAAAGGTGTGCGAGTCGATTCTTGGAAGATTCGAATAATCTTTCAACCCGACCGCTCAGTTTGTCCCTTTTTAACAGACTGAACGTGGTACACGAGCTGAAAGACTTATTCGTACCCAGCCGGGATTCGAACTCGCCACCTCCGATTTTATAGTCCAGTGGCAAACCCCTGGGCTATTAAACCGTTGGAAACTAAACAAGTATTTAGAGTTTAAGTACGTTTATCTACCACGCAATTAGCGTTGGACATTAATGGACTGAGAATTCCCTTTAGTTCCGGAAAGACCCGCCTGGGCATGGTGTGGCGCTGCATCTATTATGGCGCCCGAATGTTGGACCTTCAAGACTCACCAGAACTTTGTAATGCTCCTTTTTTAAGGTGGATATTGAATTATAACATATAAAGATGGAGAAGATCTAGAGTTAACAATAATAGGTTAATATAAAATCGCATTGTGATTATAAAGATGTTCTATAGAGTCTGTACCCTTCGTTGCACTTAATGTTTTTAACTTTTTTAATTATTTTTTCACGACAATATAGAACTATGACTGTACTTAGTGTAGATTTCTGCAGCTCTTACATTTCACACACAAATGTGAAGTATGGCCTCATCTAGGAAGTCGACCAGCAGCTCTCGCAAATCTTACAATTTACTACATGTGTAAAAAATGCACATAAAAAGAGAGAAAGATATTGTACCGATTTTTTTTAAAATAAAGTTATGTTAGGTATTAAAAATGTCTTCTGCGGATTACGACATTTAATTTAAGGAACTAAATGGCTTTCTTGTCCCGGTAACGTCCAATACTAATTACGGGGCAGGTAGACAAAAATAGTGAAAGTCTAAATAGTTGCCTAGTTGCGATCGGTTTCATAGCGTAATTGTAGGTCGCTGGACTACGGATTCCTAGGATGTGAGTTCGAATCCCACTGGTACTTTTTTTTATTTTTATTTATTTTTTTATTATTTTTTATTTTTTATTTTTTATTTTATGTAATTCGGGACATTTTATCTCGAAATAATTTTATTTGCGAACGAACAATTTTTTTATATGTCAAAAAAGTTGTATACACTTTTTATTCTAGCATCACTGAGCTTCACGTTAAAAATGACTATCAAAAGAATTTTTTCATATTATTAATTAAATTAAAAGGTGTATTTAATTATTTCATAGAGCTAATTTTTGTCTGTAACCTCTCCTTAATTCTTAATAATGAACAATCATGTTATTTGAACCAAAGTTGTGTTTGTAAAATTATGCGAGTAACAGTAGACCGTGATTTTCTTAAGATTTTTTAATCAAATTATGAATTATTAAATTTAATTTTTTTGCACCACTTCGATGTTATGCTTACGTACAGAATAATTTATCCAATTTGGTACAACCATCTGTGATATATAATTAGATTTTCTTCGAGTTATAGGTTAGCGCTCTAAATTTAGTAATTTAATAAAACAATTAAATAACATATTTTTCAAAATGTCATCAATATAATTGAAAAAATGACAGGACTCCGTGAATTCTAAGTACTTTTCATTCCCAGCACTTATTGGAAAAAGCTCATAACTTTTAATTACAACGTCCGATAGTTTCCTAAATAAACTTGCATTCAGGACGCCATTTCGGGTTCGTTAGAATGTATTTGCGATAAAAAGTAAATTTTTCTCTTACACTTGAAGTATTCCCGCGTACCAGCATTCATACTTTCAAGACAATCGCAATGCCCTAATAGTTAAAAAATGTCTAAAAACTCGTGTTTGTTGAAACGAAATTTTGCTCTCGGAATATTTAAGAATGAGCTCGAAAATATTAAGTGGAGTGATATCGAAATTGTTCGAAGCTTTCGTTACCAATTTCGTTACCAAAGTTTAAAAAATTAAGCATTCATTCCAACGAAATATAATTATTTTTATAACTGTCATACCCTTCACATTTAATTTCTAATTTTATTTTTGTCGCTATCTTATTTCGGACAAAATTTTTGGTTTTTGAATGAAGAAGTTACTTTGCTCTTTTTGTATTAAAAAATTATGTAATTAAATGTTTTTTGAACAAAATTAGTTTTTTCAAAATTGAAAGTGTCACGATAGTCAATCTATTTACTAAGATTTTTTCATTCATTAAAAAAATTAATACAATAAATACGAAAAAACATGTACTAAATAAAATTTAAATAACGGGTTAAAAAATTGTATTTTCCATACTTTTTCTACAATTATAAAAAAAAAAACATCTTTTGTTTGTTATAAATTTACCATTCACCTCTACTTTCTAATTTTATTGTGGCCGCCGCTATAATTTGGCTTACTGTTATAATTTGTTAAATTGAGAAGTGATTTCTTCGTAGGTAGCTCGATTTTGAATAAAGAACTATATAGTTCTGAAAATTGAAGGAATTTTTCATCAATTTTTTCAGATTTTTTAATTCACAAAAACAATAAAAAAAATATTAATTATTGTGTGTTTCGTTCAGTGCTATGAAGCACTGAGTGTCGACGTTTTTTTCGGCGGATGACGACATTCCTCTAATCTTATGGTGTCTTATCCCAAGTGCTCCATGGTGTACCAGCCATGTTTCACTACTGATGGGAAGACATCCTCCGATTAGAAGATGCGAGTCAATTCTCGGAAGATTCGAATAATCTTTCAACCCGACCGCTCA
>JAQOWT010000227.1:0-29897 GCA_030407085.1 Trichopria drosophilae | reverse complement strand
GTTACTGACGAATTCGGACTAATACAAAAATTTCCATAATATTTTTAATTCATATGAATTCATTGTTATCAAAAAATAATATGTACAAAAAAGAACTTGAATTCATTTGAATGCAAATATTTATTATTATCGTATTTATAATGAAACCTTATGAATACAAATATAATGTTGATTTATTAATAGTGTAAATTATGAATTCATGCGAATCCAAATATAATGTAGATTATTATTGAAATTTTTAGAATACAAAAATATTTTACTAATATTTTAATACAAAAAAAATATGAATCCCAATGAATCCAAATGAATGCATAAATAATAGTATCACTTGATCGTGATTGGAAATATGTTGTATTAATACATATGAATCCATTTATAATTGACTCGGAAAAAGGTAAAAGTCATGAATACATCTGAATACAAAGCAAGATTGAAATGATAATTTATTAATACAATTGAATCTATGAATAAAAACAGTTAATTACCAGAATTAATGAATACATTTTAATACATAACTTAGCAAAAATGCATGTTTTAATCCAAATTACAAAAATTTCCTACAGATGTCCGGGTAAAATTTTTTTAAGTGTAATAACAATGTTCATTTGTTTGTAACTAATTGACAATTTTCACTTTTCAGTAAGTGTGATGCAATATTTTTGTTGATAAAATAAATATATTATTTTTAAAATTACGCAATATAAAAAATGCCCATTTTTCGTACCTCGAATATTGAAACTTTTTTTATGCCAATTGGTTACATATTGTGACCCCCACCCGATTCCCCGATACGCGACGACACGCGATTCCCCGACGGAGAGCTCGACAGGGACTTCCTAATACGATGCCCTGCGACGAACTCAACAGGGACTTTGCGCACGTGGTGCCTGGCGACGAACTCTACCAGGACTTTCTAAATACGGTGCCCTGCGACGAACTCGACAGGGACTTGTCGCACGCGATGCCTGGCGACGATCTCTACCAGGACTTTCTAAATACGGGGTGCCAGCCGACGAACTCGACAAGGACTTTTGAAGCGCGCTGCCTTGCGACGGACTCGGTCGGGACTTTCGCACGTGGTCGCGGCGCCCTGTGACGAACCCTTCGAGGAACCGTGCTCGCCCGATACGCACGCGCCCTCCCCAAAACGACACTACAATACCTACCCGAACTTATACGAATCTCATACCGGAACTACAATGAACGACGTTATACGACCCACACGAACTTTACCGAAACCGACCAAATTGACTGATTCTACCCCTTTTCTGAAATCTGCTAAACCCGGACAAATAACCGACATTACGTCACCCGAAACCCACTCACACTGACCGCGCGAATTACCAGACCGATTACTTCCCGAATTCCCTAATCTAACTATCTACACTTTCGTTACTAAATTAAAACGGATTACCCGCACGCTATCGTTTACCGCGGACACTGCTATTCAAGTTAACGCACTCACACTTATACGCAACAATTTTAGTGTCTCCGTAGAGACAGTTATCCTCACGTACAAAAACATAACAAAAACACGGCACTACCTTCCGACAGTGCGAGATAGCCTTGGCCCCACCAGATTGCTCGTGAATCAGCAATCTAGGTAACTTAACCGCGCGGAGGGCCCGGTCCAGTTAGCATCGCACGCATGGTCCTTTCCTTACCGACAGATCGGCTGGAGTATTACCCGAGAAAAACCTTCTTATTGCACAAAAAGTCCGCTCGTTAATTCATAAGATAGCGCCGCCTCACAAGAGGGGCAAGATAACAGATAACCACAGTGTTCACTCTAACAGAGTGAAAAGATAACCAGGAAGTTCGAGGTACGATCGCTCACAAGAGCGATCCAGCGAACCACGGTAAAATTAACGAGCTTGTGTTTCCGATCATAAGAAGCCACTCTATAAATTTAGAACGTCGACCATGCTAGTTAACGGCTCGCCAAGCCAACTGGAGATCGCGTCGCGGACCGCGGATCGGAACCGGCGGCCATCTTGTCGGCGTCGCGGTGTGACGTCACAAAGCATCACGTTCGACGGAGTTTGCTTTTCACGCGTCGTATTCCCGTTTTCGTTACCGTCTTTCTTTCCGATCACCGGACACGCACTTTCGAGACGATAAAGGTAACCACACTTGATTCGATCTTACGTTCGCCCGAACCGCTAGTTATTTCTCCCGGATACCGAACGATCACCCAAGATAACCAAATGACGGCTTTTTCCTGAAGTCCTCGAAAGGACGAAGTTATCCTCTTACCGAAGCATCTCACCGAATTTTAAGAGAACGGTCTTCGATCACGTTTCCGATAGTTAACCATACCGACGCGCGTGGCTTTTGGGCTTCGTCTTTCCGAAAGTAACGAGAACAAACAAAAGCGTAAGATAACCATATTTTTCCCGGAGTATGCCGAATAAAACAACGAGAGATAACCACAGTCGTGTTAAAGGATCTAATCAAGATATTCTCCGCGAAAGAAAGATTCCCGGAAAATAACCCTAGAGAAATTCGCGACCAAAGCAGAAGTTAACCGAAGCACGATACGAACCGAAAACCCGACTCAGATAACCGAAGGCGATTCGCGTTTTTCACTTCCACTTTCACTTTCACTCGCGAAACGGCAACGGACAATCGGAAAAGCGCATTTTATTTAAACAGCCGTGAGCACAAAGAATCAAACTATTGGCGTACGGAAAGACTTCGTAGCCGAAACTATTTGCGCTCAGGGCTGTTGGTACCTTTTGATGACCAGGCGTACCTCTCGGCTCCAGGGCTGCTACCAGTGGACTGTTCAAATTTCCACGGACTGCTGCAGACTCCTGCAGACTGCTACGGACTGGCGATCCGACGCGACGGTTCGAATCAGGGTACTGAAACGGGAATAGGGGCGCCGTTAAATTAGTTCCGCGGAGAGACTGCAGTCTGCGAAGATGTCGCTAGCTCGGTGCGCATACGCGTACAGGAGTTGTCTTACGCCGCGCATCTTGCATTTGAATTCAAGTAAGAATTTCCGTGTTCATACCATACCGTATCGGCAAGGAATTTTAACGATATGCAAATAAATTTGTTACCCTAAGTACAAATAAAACTAGTACTAAGTATAGTGCAGGTGAAAAGTGCATAGTTTAACTGATATTGTGCTACGTATTGATTAGACACTAGTGTGCAATCAAATTTTGAAAAAGTGAGAAAGGCTTCCGGGAATTGGCAACCGAACTTTCTGGACGAAATCAATGTAAGTTAACTTTTATGCTTATCATTTTCCTATTAGGATATGTAATGCCCTTATGAATAAAATTATATTAGAATTATATTAGAATAATCTAGAATTAATATACATCCTTTTAAAGGTGAAATTCGAATGAATGGGATATGAACGAATGGGATTCGAATGTATGGAGTATATGTACGATGTACGAATTGCAAAATGAAGTGTGAATTTAGACATTTGGGCGTATGCGTACACTTTGATTTTTAGATAAAGGGATTTGATTGTATGGAGTATATGTACGATGTATGAATTGCAAAACGAAGTGTGAATTTAGAGATTTGGGCGTATGCGAACACTTTAATTTTTAGCAGGATAAGTTCAAGGGATTTGAATGTATGGAGTATATGTACGATGTACGAATTGCAAAATGAAGTGTGAATTTAGACATTTGGGCGTATGCATACACTTTGATTTTTAACTCAAGGGATTTGAATGTATGGAGTATATGTACGATGTACGAATTGCAAAAAGAAGCGTGAATTACGGTCAGTCTGTAAAACAGCAATTTAAAAGCTGTGACTCGCTTATTGTCTAAATAAAGTCGATATTATTATTATTATTATTATTATTATTGTTAATTTAGACATTTGGGCGTATGCGTACCCTTTGATTTTTAACAGGGTAAGTTCAAGGGATTTGCATGTATATAATTGAACAAAGCAGAGAATATAAATGAAAATATAAAAAAATAACTGAAATTAATGTATGGAGTATAAATTTTGGTTTACTGAGTTATTCTAAAGTTGAAAAATTACCTTGTTACGGTCTTTTTTTCTAACTACACTGTAAACAATCTGTAATAAAAGGAACAACATATAACGGATATTTTACAAGCTCATTGTAAATTTACTACATTAAGCATAGGAAAATTACAATGAGTATTTATTTATTTATTTATTAATTAACGGGTTAAAAACCCAATAACAAAAAAAGAAATACAGAATAGTATAAATGCAAATTAGCATAAAATATGTATATAATGCCATATGTAAAGCGCCAACAAGAACAAAAACACAGCTATTACTAATGTTTAAATGAAATGTAAAGAACTTATATAATAATCACATTTAATTAAATTTATATAACGTATATTTCATTCTTGAAACCACACTATTTAAACTAACGTTAAATAATAAATCAAAACCAGTTGAATTTCCATCAAAATTTTCATTGAAGAGATTATACATTCGGTTCACTGGAGGATTACTGATGTAATTACTTGTCGCAACAGGTGGATATAGAATATGTAGTTCGAGTGAAATGCATACGTTGGGTTTGCAAATGGAATCATATTAAACAGTTGTTCACAGTTCATGGTTTTCCGCACCAATTTCACTAGAAAGATGATATCGTTGGCTTTACGAATCGAAGTAAGAGTTGGTAGCATGCATTTTGTAGCGATTGTGGTAAAGTCGTGTTCACGAATCGACATAGGCTCTCCAGATTTATATGCCAAATAGCGTAAAAACTTGTGTTGAATCATTTCGATGCTATTCGCATCGACATTGTATTATGGTGCCCAAACACAAGAAGCATACGTCAAACCAGGACGAATAGGCGCATTGCACAAATACCGTATTGCAGATCAGCTTTTAAAAACTTGAGTGTTCCACTTTATAAACCCAAAAGTTTTTAAAGCTTTGTTCCTTATATTATCTTTTGTTCCTTATATTAATGTAAAATTACCGTTATACGTTCTTTCTTTCATTACACATTTTTTACAGCGTACAGTGGTTACCATCCGCATCATATTTTTATATTGAAATTTATAAATTTTAGTAGCTTGTGTATAAATCTCTACCCTGGTAAAAATGGAAGCATACGCATACGCTTAAATTCCAAATTCACGCCTGTTAAACGCTGTACGTACGAATTGCAAAAAGAAGCGTGAATTTAGACATTTAGGCGTATGCGTACACTTTGATTTTTAGCAGGGTATGTTTAAGGAATTTGCATGTATATAATTGAACAAAGCAGAGAATGCGAATGAAAATATAAAAAAATAACTGAAATTAATATGTACATGGAGTATATAGTTTGGTTTACTATGTGGACAAAATGAAAGTAATGATCAAGTCCGATGATAATATTGTCAAGTTGTAAGACTATATTAACGATGATGGATGATCGCACTTGATCATCAATGTTATATCTGCTATCACCAAATGTCAGCAATATGTCCATCATCGTGTGAATAAACTATAGATAAATAAGCTTGGAAGCATCTTATATTAGAAAATAAGAACAATTTATTACAAGCAGAAACAATACATGTTTTATGAAATATAATTTTTTTATATATTCTTAAACAGCAAATACCTCTGAAAGAAATGTTAATTTTGATTAAGTATAATGCAAAACTCTTAAATTAGAGCACTTTTTCAAGGCCCCATATCTGAAGGGACTTGCATGTATACGATATTGCAACAGCAGTGGAACACTGATTGCAAGCACTTTGCAATGCTGCTTCCAAATCGTTGTTCGTCATTGATCAATAAAATAATTTGTTAGAAATTTGACATTGCAAGCCTTTTTGTTTAAATTGTGAAAACATTGTTAAGCTATTATGCAATGTTGAATTTAAATAAACCGATAGTAAGGTGATGCCCTTGAACAAATAAAATATATGTAAAGAATTTTTTTATTGGTATACTTTTAGTGACATATAAAGTCAGATTTTTAAGTTTATGTCGAAAAGTTAATATCTATGGTGGCAATAACTATATTGATCTACAGACTTTCACTAAAATGATATGTTTAGCATGAAAATCTGTTTTATATATTTGCAAATATTATTTCATCAAGCAAAGCTTTCTTTTTAAATGTTGATTTGGAACTATATTTAAATATTCTAAACTAATTATAAAATAGTTTATTTTGATGTACTTGCACTGAGAGAAATTTCTTTTTGTTTTGTATGGGCCTGTCGGTGCTACATTTGCTCCAGCAGTATAAGACATAGGTTTTTCACCACTACACTATTAATTCTTACATAGGAGTACCCTTGCAAAACAAAGATTGTTAAATAAGGAATATAATTTACTTTATTTTAATTATTATTATTATTATGCTTGACCAATACAAATATGAATCGATATTATTTGTTGTTTTGACGCTATTATTTAAATTAAGTATACATACATAAAAACATTGCATTCTGTTTAAAAAAAATAAATTCATATATTTAACCATATATATTAATAGTTTAATTATCAGTATGTATCATACAATTAAATTTTAGAATATGTTTAAATTCACTTATTTTTATTGCAGCATGAGTCGTGTATGCGTCGTCCTAGGCTGTACATCAAAGTGGAATACACCTTCTCACCGTTTCCCACAAAATGAGCAGATATCCCTTGAATGGCAAAGAAGAGTGCGATCTTCAAAGCTACATGGGAAATCTGTGAAGGAAGTATCCGGCTACTGTGTATGCTTTCGTCATTTCAGTGATGAATGCTACACACCGGGTACACGCACACGCAAGCTACGTCCTGGATCTATACCAACGCTGGAGCTTCCAGAGGAAGAAGTGTCGCCTGCCAGACACGTTACCTGCAATCAGCAGCTCCATGAAGACGAAAATGTGACAGATACAATTGTAAGGGAACTGTCGCAATGTGTTGTATCCGAAGAAATTATAGATGAGCCAGGATCACCAAATGAAGAAGAAAGTATTCCAATGGACCAACTGAGCATGGGTGAAACTTCAGGAGTACCAGGACCATCAACTGGATATCAAGAAGAGGACAGCGATGAAGATCTTGAAGAAGCAGATGCACTATTAAGTAAGTAAACACAAACTTCACAATATATAATTAAAAGATTCTTTGATCAAATAAAATCATAAGTTTTAATAGCATTTATCAATATATGTTCACATCTTATTTTTATTTTGTTCATTATGTATATGTATGTCTACCATGAATTTATTAACACTGTCTCCCACAAATGTCTATGGTATAAAGCATGAATTAAATTAGAAGGCGAAATATTTCAAACAGATCGGACTAACAATAAGAATAAAAGGAGTTTTATAAACCACTAAGGTTTTATCCCACTCTTGAAAGCGGGAAATTCAAATAGCATTTCGTTTATTTAAAATTGAAACAGTGTATTTGAAATAAAGTTCAATGACAGATTCATTGATTAGCAAAAAAAATGTGTGTGTATATATATGTACGCACACAAACACACATTTTTTTAATTATATAAATTTATTGTATATTTGCATATGTAGTTTTGTCATCGTTTTAAGACTTCCATCGCATAAAAACATATTCGAACAATATATTTACATATACAAGCTATATTATATTTTATCAATATTTCTTTTAATCATAACAATAATAATAATAATAGTGATGGTGATTTTTTTCTTAATGGTAATATTATCTTCATTGCGTAATTAACTTATGATTACTTATAATAAATTATTTTTCATATTTATAACATATGTAATAATATTTAATGAAAAACAATAAAAAATAACTAGATTGATATATTTTAAAATAGAAAATTTTAGAATGATTATAAATAATAACGTATTATGTTTTTAGGACCACAAATTCCATTTTAGCATTTATGCATATCACCTTATTGAAATATTTCGCCCCTGAAATGTGACATTTTTCATAAACAAATTTTGTTTTTATTATTTTAAGATTATCAGATTTTACAATATAATTACACAATTGAACGAACCTTCTAGGTGAAGTTCGATTCTAATTGTATGAGCACCTCCTATGAATAAGTCAACTCGAAGTTCCCCAACTTCATATATGTATACCTTTTTGTCACAATGTTTCAAAGTATATAAAAGAATCTACCTATCAATCTTTCATATTAACTGATATATTTTAAAGTGCTGTCGTATATTCGGGAAAAAACGATGTGTAATAGATTATTGGGAATACTTAGCTTTAAGTGGTGGGTTTTCGATCTATTCATGAAGTTGGGCTACTACGAGTTGATCTAGAGGAGGAGGTGCGAAATACAATTTCCAATTAATAATAAGTTTTAGGAACATTTTAAAAAATGTTTAGTCATGAGAATCATGATATGTAATATGGGCTGCATTTATTTTCTATTGAAACCCGGCTATTTGTACAAAATTGATTCAGTAAAAATATGGCAAAAGTAAGCGAAGGGAATTATACTGGAAAGTTATTTACAGATGCAGGAAAATTAAACATTTTGAAAGACTATAATATGGTTATTTACAACGCAAATATGTTTATTTATATAATATCTCAGCAATCGAAAATGGATTTAAAAGTGTTAAAAAATTGAATGCTATTTAATACATTTGAATTCAAATTTTGTCCCTCAAAATGTACCAATATGTATTAAAAAGGATTCAAAATTTCGAATGCTTTTTAATGCATCTGTATGCATTTTTTCTTCTAAAAATGTATTGATATGTATTGAAAGTAATGCCCAATTTGAATGCTTTACAATGCGCGTGAATTTACTTTTATTCCTCAATAATGTAGTAGGAGGTACGAAAAAGGATTAAAAATTCTAATCCTTTTCAGTGCATCCGAATGCTTTCCGTTTTATTTACATTCGCTTAAAATTTATTGCTTTGATTTATCGGGTCCTCGAGCGCTGAAAAGGCGTTTACATTTTTTTTCTTTTTTCATAAATAAATTCGTTATAACTAGCAGTAAATATTTATGCTATTTGAGGCTGTTTTATTACGTTGAAATAAGAAAAACCAATTCGAAATGTTTTGCATCATATTTAATATGTAATAATAACTAATGATTTATCTTTTCGAACCGACAGATACGACAAAACATTCGTATTTCGACGCAATAAATCATATAAAACCATGGAAATACAAAGTCCTTATTGCAATTGATGCTACAAAAAGTTGATTATACTTTACATTTTTCGATATATTATTTTTGTATTGAAATGTATTCGTACATTAAATAACAAAACAACCGTAGGAATAGAAATGTATTCATTACTTTGAGTATTTTAATATTTTATTACTTTTTAGATTCAAATGCATTAATTATATTTTCGATTTTTTCGGTATATTATTTTTGGATTAAAATGCATTCAAACGTTAAATATCAAAACCATCATAGGAATAGCAATGCATTAATTACATTGCGTATTGTAATATTTTATTATTTTTGGATTCAATTGCATTGATTTTATTTTACATTTTTGCAGTATATTATTTTTTGATTGAAATGCATTCAAACGTCAAATATCCAAACATTAATAGGCATAAAAATGCATTCATTATTTTAGGTAATTTAATATTTTATTATTTTTGAATTCAAATGCATTCGAATTCGAAATTACCTACCCGTGAATTTAGATACAAATGCATTAAGAATTTCAGATTTTCTTTTTGGGATTAAAAAGCATTCGAAATGGGCAAATTAGGGATTCGAATGCGATGAAATTAATGCTTTTATATCCACTCCAATGCATTTTCGATTGCTGGGATGTATTGCTGTTTTCTAATACATTTTCTGTTATTTTGTTGAAACATATTTCTTTTTGCATTGATAATATCACGACCAACATAATCCACCCACGAATAATGAAGCCATTATGAACAGTAATGTATACTCATATCTGCGTATTGTATATTCTATGAGACCAAGATATTTTCCAAAATTTATTCTTTAGTGGCGACCTTAAAAATGATACCTTGCCTCCAATTTGATTATGACATTTGCAATCAGCGTACAAACATTTTTCGGAATTTATGGTTACATATACCAAAAATTGTAGGTGTTAACTTCTAGAGGTACCTAATAATGCTAATTTTCTTTTTTTATCATAGCCCTAATAAACCCCCTAAACTTCCGTTAAAAAATGCATGACGTCCAGGTAACTAACTTTGATGAGTGATATCTATCACCAAAGAAAAATTTAAATTATTGCTTTTAAAAGAAACTGTGCGTTTTTATTCACTCCAAAGTGAAAAGTTCTGCAAAATTTCCTGCATGTGCGTGTGCATACGTGCGTGCATACATATGTTTATGATAAAAAATGAAATAACCTATATTAAAATAAAACTAGTTTTGGAGTGGAGCATCGCTCTCTTTGCTCGCTCAGAAACTTCGACCCTGCAGCAAGTCGGGTATTCTTTATTACTCGTTCGTTTATCAACAGCTTAAGGTTTTATTCTAAAATTACACATTAATTAGAAAATTCACGTCAGCTCGTTTATGTCGTATTTGCCGGTATTAGCAATTTTTAGTTTTTGTGATATTATTTTTTGATAAATTCCAATCCCATTTCTTCCATAATAGTAATATTGTATTTGTTCTTTATATATTATTTATTATCTGCATTTAGTGTGAAAAAATAAATTCGTTTTAAAAATAATCAGGTGCAGCGACTGCATCTGCGGCGTATGACAGAAGACATCGACGATTGAGTCTGAAGAGGTTCTCCCCAGACTCCTTAGATCAGAAAGGGCAGCGGCTTCTAGCGATAGCGAAGGCTATTCAGAAGAAAGCCAGACAGAACGCGCAAAAGGTCAGAAGCCTTAAACACCAATTGAAGAACGCGCGAACAATAGCCCAGGAAAGTTCATTAAAGTCTGCATTAGAATCGGTAAACCCTGCGCAACGGTTAATAATTGAGATGCAACTGCGTTGTACGCAGCAGCATCCAAAAGTGAGTGCATGAATAGTTGGTAAAATATTTAAAAAAAAAGATCAATAATTGTACACAGTATGCTTATTTCGCCCACATTAATGACAATAATTAAATATTACAGACCTGAGCACACTGTGATTTCTTTATAAGGCGATCCGCAAATGGGAGAGTTTGTTTTACCTAAATATGTCATTCCTTTATCTTCTTTTACAAATGTGTAAAGTGAACTCTGTGCATTTCCGGTTTCGTAAGGTAGGAGATTGTTCGTCAAGAACATGGAATTAATTATATTAAATGGGGAGTCCTTATTATCATGGTAATGAATATTTTTTAGCAACGTCGGTACAGCAGGGAAGAAAAGGTTTTGGCGTTATCTATTTACAAACATTCGCCGGTTTGTTATAGATTTTTAACATCAATCTTAACTCTCCCTAGTCCAAGGACCCTAACGAACCTGCTTCGCGAAATTGACATGAAAGCAGGTTCGGTGAAACTAATTTCGGAACTATTAGCAGTAAAGGTGCCGTCTATGCCCGAGGAAGACAAGCACTGTGTTCTTCTTTGGGATGAGATGGCCCTTTCTGTTAATCTCCGATATAATGAGTCTAGAGACGAAATCGTGGGCTTCGAAGATTCATGTGAGGTGCGCACATATCATTTCGCAGACCACGCTTTGGTTTTTATGATAACGGGTCTCTTTTCGGATTGGAAGCTGCCCTTGATGTTCACATTTTGTGACAGCCAGACCAAGGGCGACCTTTTAGTAGTCCTCATTACGAAAATCGTCAAGGTTCTGGCGGAAGCTGGTTTAACCTTAGAGGCAAGTGTCTGCGACCAAGGAAGCTCCAACGAGAATGCCGTCAAACGACTGGAGGAACAAACAATGAAGGAGGCAATGCTCGACAGAGTACCATACGGTATGTAAACTCAACACGTCGCGTCAATACAAACTTTTATAATTATTTTGAAAGTACCATGTCAAATTAATAATGTTTATTTTTTCAGATGCAAACTTCATCACAATACATGGTCAGAAATTCGTGCATATTTTTGATCCACCCCATCTACTGAAGGGGATAAGGAACAATTTGTTGACGAAAGATTTGGAATTTCAGAATCCAGCAGGTGGTATAAAATCCAGAGCTCAATGGAGAGTTATACAACTTGCTTACGATTTGAATTCCGGTTTCATTAACAAATTGACCGACGAACACGTCATCCCAAGCAAAATCAAGAAGATGAAGGTGAAGTTTGCTGCGGAGGTATTTAGCGGGACTGTCGCGCATTTCCTTCAGTTTTTGTCCACAGCGTCAGGTTTCTTCAGTACACCCTCAGGTGCGATTACGATGCCACCTGAAACTGGAGCTACAGCTGAAATATTGCAGTTTTTTAATGACCTTTTCGATTCCATGAATGGAGATGCTAGAAGGTCGGTGAATGGCTTGAGAAGTGCTATAACCCCTGACAGCCTCCATCATGCGTTTTGGAATGAAGCCATTGCTAAACTGGAAAATATGAAGTTTGTGATTCCAGGTACTGACGAAAGAGCCCGAGGAGTAAAGAGTCTTAAAAACTGGATTAAAACTGCCAAGTCTATGCAGGCTTTATGGCAGAAAGTTACCAGTTCTGGATTTCTCAAGCTGGGAGGCGAGAGATCCATAAATCAAGATCCATTAGAAAATTTCTTTGGACAGATAAGACTCTTAAGGGGTCGTGACGTAAAGCCGACATGCGCGAACTTTGAAAATTGTTATAAAACATTGTTAATTAATAATTTATGTAGCGATAAAACAATCGGCGGTAACTGCGAAGCGGACAATTTATACAATTTACTCACCATCGATGTGTGCCCTGCTGATTCGAGCCATTCCAGTAGCGCAGCTGAGCATATCAGTTTGCCCATAGATCTGCTGCTGGAATGTGGCGATGGCAGTATACAAGATTCAGTGGTTGAATCCACTGACAAAATTTTTATTAAGCATGTTTTAAACAGCCTTATGCGTGATAAAGATATTAAAAATTGCGCCCATTGTTTGTCGCTACTAAGAAACCCAAATACTCACAAAATAGATTCATTATTATATAACGGTATTCGGGAAGTAATTAAAGCTATTAATCAATCTTTATTTCAAATTTGCCATTTCCAAAAGCTTCGTTTCGAATTATGTAAATTATTGCAGGACATGCTCCCGAAAATCGAAAACCCTTGTAGACAGCATGACGTCGTTCAGAAATTATTACATGTTATCGTTGTCGCGAAAATAAATGCATTTTGTTCTATCGTAAATTCCATATTGTCCGGTAAAATCGCGAAACCTATCGATGAACCATGTAATGCTATTTATCAATTGGCCGCAAAAAAATCGGAGAAAATGAGAAAGATGCCAAAAAAGTGAATATTTGAGTTTCAGGTTATGCACTATATTTGCCCATAATTTTCCCAATAATAGAAGCAAAAATTGGAAGGGATTCTGGAGTGGACAAAATTTTTATTTCAATGTGAGAATCGAATGCCTAGATCTAGGCTTTAATAGATATTAAAGGTAGAATCAATTTGAATGCTTCATCGATTAATTGGGAATTTTTTGTTATGTTTATATGTTTTCAAATGAATGACTAATTTCTATTATTTTTAGAAAGTATTACGTTTCTTTAGCCAAGACGGCTGTAGAATACACGTATAGTGTAAACCAGTCCTGAATGTATGAGAAAAATAATGTAAAGGGGAAAGTGAATGAATTTCCTCCCAAAATTCGCTCACTCTCCTCTGGCATGATAGCTAAACATATTGAACATGGATAAAGATATTTTCTATTCCCGCTAGAGAATCATTTATTCCATTGTATTCAAAGGATGGACGAGAGAGAAATAAAGTACAAATGAACGAGAATTGAGATATGTGAACCAAATGAAGTGCGAGTTAAGACATACATGCGATAATAAATGTACAGAGAATTGAGAGTAAAAGATGATCATGTCCTTTTTTACTTTCATTTACTCTTTTTTCGTTTAGGTGTGTATCGTATGCAGTTTTGAATGAGTATGTTGTATTATCAATGAATTGAACTTTAAATTCAAAAGTAATGTTAAACAGTTGTATAGAGAATTCAGAGTAAAAGATGATCCTGTCTTTTTTTTACGTTCATTTACTCTTTTTTCGTTTAGGTGTGCAGTTTTGAATGAGTATGTTGTATTATTAATGAATTCAACTTTAAATTAAAAAGTAATGTAAAATATTTGTACAGAGAATTGAGAGTAAAAGATGATCCTGTCTTTTTTTACTTTCATTTACTCTTTTTTCGTTTAGGTGTGTATCGTGTGCAGTTTTGAATGAGTATGTTGTATTATTAATGAATTCACCTTTAAATTCAAGAGCAATGTAAAATATTTGTACAGAGAATTGAGAGTAAAAGATGATCCTGTCCTTTTTTACTTTCATTTACTCTTTCGATTTCAGTGTACGCGTAATACATAAGTATGACGTAATCCACATGTAATGTATGAAAGAATGCTGAAGAATGAATTTTATTTTGGAGTAAAAGATGATTTGTTCCTTCCCAGATCTTTTTTTACTTCCGACACTTGATAGCAGAAGCATTAAATTGTAGGTGTAGAAGATCGCATAGGTTAATTTCGGTGCAATTGTTGCTAAAATTATGAATGGGCCAAAGTTAGAATAAACGAGTCTCTGTTCCTGCCAGAGACTCTTTTATTCTTCAAATCATCATAGTAGTAAGTGGCTGTATATGAGTATGTGGGGGGTCCCTTCAATAGCGACACTACGAGAACCACTGCGAAATTTCAAAACAGAAAAAAGAAGAGTTCATCGAAAGCGGTGAAGATTTATCATCCGAAACCGCATTGCTGGAGGAAAAATTTATAATTTAAATTTGAAGATTGAAACTTGCACCGACACTGACCGACACCAAGTTAAGTATTTTGTATATTTTTTATTTAATACAAATATAATATATTGTTGATAATTTTTTGTTTAATAGAATTTTTCTTAAAATGGGTAAAAATAAATGTAGTGTTAAGAATTGTTCAGGTGGTGGCTGTAGGTTTTATCAATTTTCAGATGCAGCTCGAGAACCGGTACGGGCTAAGGCATGGGTTGCTGCAACCGACAACGAAGAGATAAATAATATGTCATCATCACTGCTGAGGATTCGACTAATTTGTGGACATATTCAGGGAAAATATATTTTATCGAAGAAGCTGTCAGGCACTGCCGTACCAACATTACATTTTCCAGGTAAAATATTTATTTATTTATTTGCTATACGCACATGCACACGTCGGTACCCACGCATTCACGCACCGACGCAATCATGCATGCACGTATACACGCATTCAATAACGATGTAACAAGTAACTGCAAGGTTTTAATTTTTGTTATATTTTCAGCTCCAATCGATGGAGTTTTTCAATCTGATTCCGTGCCTGAGGTCATCGATGTGCAGCCAGCCAATGCAGATCAGCACCGACTACAATTGAAGGAGTTGGTTGACAACCAACAGTTTCAACCTGAAGAGTTGCACATGGGAGAAAGTGGAGAAGAAAGATAATGCGTAACGTGCGGAAGAGAAATAGAAGTGGAGAACAACGCAATAATAAAATGTGAGTATGCGGAAAAACACACCACAAAAATGTGTGAATATGCGGTAGCCGTCAGAATATCTGTCTGCGTATGCTTGGTTGGCATAGATATTTAATTTCAAATATATGACATCTATCGCATGTTATTACAGCACGAACAAATTTATATGTTTAGTAATTTTCGTTTTCTTGAAATTTTAACTCTAGTCGATGTATGCGTTCAAACGGATCCAGTGCCTGACGGTATCGATTTGCAACGAGCCAATGGACACCTGCACATGCTGCAGTTGGAGAATCCTATAGCCAATCAACCCCTTACCGGTATGTATTACGAAACACGTGTGCCTTCGCGTGACTATAATTTCACTTTTGTTTTAGACCCATCAGAATTTGTAGTGGAATCTGAGTCGGCCCCTGCTTTCGACTTGCATCCAGGAAATTACTTATGTACAATTCAAGATGTTTACTGATAGAGAACACAGTAAGTTATACGTGTCTAACGTGCATTACTTTTGGAAAACAGAAATATGTAAATATGTGTAAATAGTGTACAAAGTACGAATTAACCTTAAATGTTAAAAAAAGATCTCGCAGAAACAGGTGGAAAAATATATTATACAGACATTACTAACAGGTTATATGTCCATTTCACTGCAGTTAATTTCCAAAAATACTAGCAATCCAATAATAGTCTCTCTCTCTCTCTCTCTCTCTCTCTCTCTCTCTCTCTCTCTCTCTCTCTCTCTCTCTCTCTCTCTAGTATATTTATATATATATATATCTTTGTTCCTCCCTCACTCTCCCTCTTTTGTCATTGTCCCCTTCCTGGATCTATTATCAATCTTCATGACTTTTTACCAATCGTCTTTTGACGAATAATTTTCTGTTGATGTCCTTTGTTCCCATAGTGGGCATCTGTCTTTCTCTCTTCTCTCTCTCTCTCTCTCCCTCTCTCTCTCCCTCTCTCTCTCTCTCTCTCTCTCTCACTCACTCACTCACTCACTCACTCACTCACTCACTCACTCACTCACTCTCTCACTTTCTCTTTATGCATGCATAATCATTATTATGAAATTGCTAGAATTTTTATTTTTTATTTCCACGTGTTTATGCCTGATCTTTATGTAAATCTCCGGGAAAAAATAATAATATAAATTAAATAAGGAGCGGTATATTTTAATTGTGTCTGGTTTGGAATGTAGTCGTGACTTCCACTCGTGAAAGTGATTTATAGAGTTTTTTGTATCTTTAATGCTGATACAACCTCAGTTGATTGGTATACTTTTCTTGACTTCGAGCGTCCGTAATGCGAAATTGATAAAGGCTTTTACAAACCCGATACCTTAGTTTAGCGTATACTATACCTATTGCGATTGCTCATATGAAACCCCAGTACGATCCTATGCAAATAGTCGCGTACAGTGGTCCCCGTCCTAACGCATCCCGTCCTAACGCATATTTCTTTCCCGTCTAAATGCATAGATTCCCCTTTGTTCGTCTCCCCACAACACGATTCTTAGTTGCTAGCGTTGCTGGTGAGACATCTACGCGCATGCTCAGTATGATAAATGCAAAGAGACTTTTGCCGTAGTGGGGGTTGAGGGAGGACATGCGTTTGGACGGGGGCGGCCAGTTTTTATGGAACGAAACATATGCGTTAGGACGGGGACCACTGTAGTATATATGGTAAACATTTTTTATTCGGACCTTAGTCGTCTTACTTTATATAGCCATACTCTAAATTCATTGTGAATTAGATTTGTTAAGTATTCACAAATATTAGAGCAATCAATATTCAATTCATGTACTTAGTTTAAAAATCATTCGGTATACAAAAAGATTCCAGAAGTTTCGGAAGTAGAATCCACGTATCGATCACTCAGATATAAGATATGTATTAATTATTGCTTATGGACAATTGCAAGGCTGTCCTGGATGTCACGTTATTTGACATTGGAAGTGGCCAAATTTGTGCTTGTCGATGAAGGAAATGTTGGTTTTATGAATATATACTACGGTAGTTCTTAAAAAATGAACGAAATATTCTGTATTCTGTAAAAACGCACTAAAGGACCTGCTGAAAATGATACTAAAATAACGAGTTTTCTTTGAACCACGACAATGAGAAATCAATAATTAACGTCAGGTGCTTTAACATGGGATATATGACCAGGCCCCTTGGACATACACAAAATGAAGAATTATCAATTAATAGTTATCATCCACAAATTTAAAAAACAAAATTCTAGAGATAGAAATATAAACTTCCAAAAAATGCTCACAAAATCAGATGAACTCTGAAACGAATTTCGAGAATATTACCGGTTTAAATACACCAAATCATGACAATTGACGTTTATAAATTATTCGGCTTTCTCAAAGGAACAGTTTTGTACTGGACACTACAAAATACCAACCCATCATTACCTCTTTGCGCGTTTGCGTAATTGCCGGTGTGGCTCGAATCAAGTGACGTGTGTTAATACTTTATGTCAATGCTTAGATAAGGGTACGATGCGACTGAAACTATCAAAATTCCGTAAAAATGTTTACAGACGCTTTTTGCGCGTGTTTGAAGTAATTATGGAAAAATACTTTCCAGTTTTCTTACTGCGAAGAGGATACCAATGGAATCTATGGGATATAATGAGAATACTTACAATACTCTGATGTTGAAGTGAAAAGGACGAAACCGATAATTTAATGGAAATTAATTGGAATCGTCTTATACAGACGATGTAAACAACTTTCAGAAACTACAACCAATTCTACAATATATCTTAACAAAGACAGTATTATATGCAGCAGCAAAGCAAAGGGAAAGGCAAGGCAAGGCAGGGCATGGGAAGAGTGTGATACTATACGAACAGAATTTTAAAAAATCACGATAAATAATATATAACCACAAAATCAGCTGATAATGGCAGTAATTATTTCGGAAAAGATCCGAGGAGTCGATCCGTCTTTCCGAAATCTTATTAATTCGCGGAATTGCTTGAGTCAACATAAACAAATGTGTGAAATTTTGTTTCATAGTTACAATATGAAAACATATTCTAAATTGAGAATGTCGTACATGTCTTACAAATTCTTCAAATAGTAATAAGGAAGATAATAATATAGGAATAATATGTACAAATATAGTACAAATATAGTACAAATGCTGAACAGCGTGAGGAATATATAAATGATGTGATATTGGACTACCTTAGTGTTATGCCGGTGATAAGCTTGGAAGACGACACAAGTATACCGATTATTATTTGTGATTGACATTTCCTTCATTGATAGACATCAATGCCTGTTTGGAAGACTATGCCATATCGACGCGAAGACTATCATTGAAGATAGCCATCATTTACTTCCATGTAATATTCGTTTCATGTTTAGAAACGGCCATAAACAATAATTTCATTTGAAGTGATGTAATGAATAGTTGGCATTATTAGCAGCAAGCTGTGATCTATACTTATCGTTTATAAATATTATCTGCATTTCATTACTTTATATTATAACTGTCTTCATATAGACCCTAATAAGATTTAAATTAATGCATTTTGATTTAGCCTCAAAGTCATTGACTACTATCTTAATAAAAAGTTGTTAACTACAAATAAACGTGGAAAAACTAAATTATTCTTCTTAAATTTTGTTTGTTTTTGATTGTTGGTTGTTTGCTGCTCCGAAATATAAGTTCCGTAATCACAATTTCTGCCCATTTTATCGGAGTGACTCTGACGAACGTAAATCAATGACATGACAGCTTTAGTCAGTCCGCTAAAAACTGGAGGAGTCTTCCACTGCAAAAGGTGCGGAAATTTCCATTCCGCGTATATGAGCATGTAGGGGTTTTCGAGGTCGCTGAAAACGATACCGTGGTCGGTTTTAAAAATTGAAAAAGAGATTTAATGCGGCGGTAATATTTAGTAATTTTCGAGAACAATTCAAAATTACGGCGTACAAATTAAACAAAATTGAAACAAATGTTATTAAGTTTGAATTTGGGATTGTGCATTATTAAAACCGATAACGTATTCGTTAGCAGCGACCTCCAATATCCCTGTATGTAAATATTCATAAAAATTCAATGGCTATATAAATTTATAACTAAGGTTTAAGATAGTGATCAATGATCAAAACCCTGCGAAAAATTTTAAGCAGGGTTCTTATGAGAATCTCATTAGAAATTGAAACAAGTGCCTTGTAGTTGTCGTAAATATGTAAAAACATATAATATAATATACCTTATATACATCTATTAGTCATACAAGTATCGTACGGAATATGTAAAGTTTTATTACATGAAAGAAAATAGTTTAATAGGCAGTTTTATGATCATACAATCATTAGAATCCTAACTAAAATTTTTCGCAGGGAAGTAATTCACATTTAAAAGAATGCCAATTCATAATCAGCATATGATCTTTCTAGGATTCTATCTGAGTGATTGCAGCAGGTACAATCTTTATATTTGAATCAGTAAAAATCACTGCTAATCATCGTACGGGCACATGACAATGTAACAACTCAACAAAAGTAAATGTTGGTCACAAGAATCAGTTCTTGTTTTCTGTAACATTCAGTGGATGGCTTTTTATGCTTCCAACATAATAATAACAATAACAACAACAATAACAACAATGTCTTTATTGATAAAAAAACATCAAAAGGCGAGCTCAGCAGACCGTACCCAAAAGTCTGTTACAGTAGAATCTCGATATAAGAACCATTGCCGTTCCGAGCTTCCCCGCCGACCATTCCATTTCGTGTGTTTCAAGCATTTCACGTACGGCGATAGGTGTGTGGAGGGGGTACATCTAGAAAGTTCATAGTCACTATAACGATAGAAAAAAGGTTCTTATATCGATAGATTCTTATAATGGTGGTTCTTATATCGAGATTCGACTGTATTCCAAGAACTTTGTAAATCTTGGACAATATACTACTGAACATGAGTTGCATTCATTTGCTCATTAAGGTGATTTTCCGTGACTTCTGCTGACTCAAATGTAGAGAATAGTATACGCTAAACAAGTAAAATCGGATGTTTGTAATAAAAGCATTTATCAATTTTGCATTTCAGACGCTTGAAGTTATAAGAATGGTATACTTTTTAACTGCGATTGTACCAGCGTTACACTAAGTGACCATTTGTGCTATTCTCTTACCAGGTGTGTGTGTGTGTATGTCCGCGTGTGTGCGTGCGTGTGTCCGCGTGCGTGCGTGCGTGCGTGCGTGTGTGTGTGTGTGTGTGTGTGTGTGTGTGTGTGTGTGTGTGTGTGTGTGTGTGTGTGTGTGTGTGTGTGTGTGTGTGTGTGCGTGCGTGCGTGCGTGCGTGCGTGCGGCGTGCGTGTGCGTGCGTGCGTGCGTGTGTGTGTGTGTGTGTGTGTGTGTGTGTGTGTGTGTGTGTGTGTGTGTGTGTGTGTGTGTGTGTGTGTGTGTGTGTGTGTGTGTGTGTGTGTGTGTGTGTGTGTGTGTGTGTGTGTGTGTGTGTGTGTGTGTGTGTGTGTGTGTGTGTGTGTGTGAATGTGCGGGAGATTTATTGATTTATTTAGTATGGCTTAACTGAGAAAGCGATTTATTTTTTATTTATTTATTGGTTTGTTTGTTTGTTTATTTATTTATTATGTCTTGAGTGAGAGAAAACGATAGAGAGGAGAGAGAGAGCGAGAGTAATTCTTTCATAGCTTTATCATCCTGTGTGGCCAGTAAGAAAGTAGTGTGAATAGTCATTCGGTGCACAGGAATGAAAAACTGTATGAACGTCTTTCTAAAGTGTAGGTTTCGATTTCATGACAAACCAGACGTGTTATGAATACACCGTTTCCAGTAAAAGTTCATCTTAAATAAACTAACATTATTAATAAACATATTATAAAGTAAGATAAACATAATGCAGGTTTCAAAGCCCTTATTTGGTAAGGTAGTAAATCTTTATGTCCAAATATAAATTAAAAATGACTGAAATTGTTTCTCAAAATTTGCTCTATAACTCTAATTCCAACTGCCTTAAAAGATCTCCTAAAAAATACCAAAGAATTTTTGTCAAGAATTGCCTGCAAATTTTTGGAAATTGATGATTGTTGTTAATTCCCCAAAATTCTCAATCGATTCGTTACGATCTTCTGTGACATTTTATAGGATATCTTGTATAGTGGTTGGAATTTCATTTATGGACCACAAATTATGAAAAACAACTCACAAATTTTTAATTTAGATTTTTCAAGACAGATTACTTACTACCTTATCGATTAATGACTTGGGAAACCCTATAATTTAATATGTAAAGTCGCATACAAACTTACAAATAAACATTAAAAATTCAAATTTTTCATAAAGTTCAGTTAAAACGTCTACAATACTTTGATATATAATCAACGTTTTAATTTAAATACATAAAATATGTAACCAAAAGTACTTTGTACAAACGTGAGATAGTATAGGATATATGTTAAACTAGAATGGTTTTTCGAAAATACAGATAAACTGTATTAATATGTATTAATTATATTATTATTTGTAAAATGTGCTTCAATGTGTTCAGTATTTATACATTACATATGTGTTTATTTATTTATACATTACATATGTGTTTATTTATTTATACATGTTACAGAAGTTCTAAAGTGTTCCATTGTATGAGCGTGTTTTAAGGATTTTAAATGTTGGCATAACTATGGACTTACTTGTACTGTACAAATAGATGATAATATCTTTTAACACTATGTTTTATAATTTCGTGATGTATCATAACAATCTTCCAGAACTTAGTTCCTAACATACCGATTGATCATTTTAGAACCTCTTTCAGCGCCTGTAGTAAGACTTTGTGTTACATTACATCGTGTGATGAACAAAATTTTGTATCAAGGGGTGATGCAGTAGGTGTAAAATGCTTTTGCACCTCAATTTGCGAGTCTGAAATGCGAATCTCACGCCTAGGGGAGGGTAAAATCGGTGTTTTACGTCTGCAAATTCAGGCCCGAAATGACCATTTAGCGCCTATCGCATCACAAGTAATGTTAAAGCACGCGATAAAGAAAATAATAACGATAATAACACTTCTACCACCTCTAATAATAACAATAATAATAACAACAACAATAAAAATATAATAATAATAGTAATAATAAAAATAATAATATTAACAACAACAACAACGATAATAACAACAGCAACAATAACAATATATTCATAACAATAGCAAAAACAGCAACACCAATAATATTAATTGTAATTATATCGACGTAACTATCCATCCAAAACTGAATATACATCAATAATAGCACACAGTCGTACAAAATTAAATAAGGAAATGAAGAATGTAATAAACTCTGCAGTTAATTATAAATATAAATGAGAAAATAATAGCAAATTTAAATTAGACCTAAAAGAATAGATTCGTTAAAACAATAAATTGTAATGCAACACAAGTCTCAAACGTACTGTATTTAGTATATATACATATAAGACTTCACATATTAGCAATTTATCAGCAGTGTATACGGGTGGTTCTACGTCAAGCGGATCACACCAATTATCAATATCAGCAGTTCAAATTTAAGAAATTTTGGATTCAGGTTTTCTATGCAGCAAGTTTAAAGTACTTTGTACACCTTACGATTTTTTTTTCACATATCAATTTTCATAAAGTGTTAACTTCCAGATTGAAATTGTAATAGTATTTTTATAATTAGTCAAACACTTGTAATAAATAATACTAAATTTTAATTTCATGGAAATACAATCCTTGGTTTCCAAATTGAAAATTGGTATGGTCCGCTTGGCGTGTCATGCTTAATAATTGTGTAAAGATCACGAGTTACATAGTTAACTACAATTTATTTTGTACGTAAATCCTTGCTAAAAATATTTAGTGTCCCAATAATTTATGTTAATAGACATAGTAATGTAATTTTAATGTATAGTTATAATTGTCGTTCGAGTGTGTTTGTTATGCCAGTGTACATGGTTGATTTTATAAATTATTGCAAATGTTAACGGGTGAATTTATAATATATGTATTGGAAATGTTTATGGGTGTGTGGTTTTTAGTGGGTTTGAACCCCACTCGCCAAAAAGTGCGGACCCTTTTCGGTGTTTTCTTTAAAATTTTCCACAATTCCACCGAAGAAAAAAAAAAAAAAGAAAAATTTGATGTACAAACAGAGCAAATTTAAAAAAAGTAGAATTAAGATGAAAATAAAACAGTTTTTCAATTTAACAGTCATTAATTTTTTCGATATAACATTGCATGTTACCTTTAGTATGAACTACTTTGTTTCTAAATAAAAACTTTACTCATTTGCCGTCATGGAGCTTCACTCGAC
This sequence comes from Trichopria drosophilae, assembly GCA_030407085.1. Taxonomy (NCBI): domain Eukaryota; kingdom Metazoa; phylum Arthropoda; class Insecta; order Hymenoptera; family Diapriidae; genus Trichopria; species Trichopria drosophilae. Next base: position 6,062 of record JAQOWT010000227.1, on the reverse strand, counting down.
GCCAAATTTGCAGGAATAAAAAGCAGATTAAAAAATGTATGTTCATTTATTTAATTTAACTGGAAAAAGTATTGAAAAATATTGTTTAGCATGTTCCTGCTTATTTACTAATGCATTTAGTATTCCTTTCCCGATCATTCATTAATAACTAAATCTTATTTGATATACAAATGTATATTTTTTACTTTAATTTATAATTTTTGAAATAAGTTTTTAAACCAAGTTTCACCACTGGACAATAAATTGATGTTCTTTAAAAACTTCGGTGAAGGAGGGATGTTTGAGAGCTGAACTTGGAAACGTTCGAATACTGCACTTGTCGTTTTCCTTAGACGATCAACTTGACGGTTGATAACAAAGCAAACGTTGTTAATGCGCAAATGGTCAGGAAAGAAGATTCGAGAAAGATATGAGAAAGATACTGCGAAAAATAAAAGTAAAATTTTCTTGTAAAAGTCATCCGAAAATAGAAGGAAATTTACCATAAATATCTAAAATTTACAATGGAAATGTAAATTTACAACGTCAATGGTGGAAATGAAAATACCAGTAATGATCGTGGTAATTTTACATCGATTATGAAATTGAAGTAAGAATTTAAGTAAAAAAGCACGGAGAATGTTAAATTATGAGAGGGATTTATGTATTATTATATTTGTTTCTCTTTCTCATGAATCGCATCCCCCTCACCAAAAACCTAATAAAGTCTTATTTACAGTGCATATGTAAAATCATGTAGATAATGTAGGAGATTATCCTCAGCGCTGTAAATTTACCACAATTTTCATTAGTACTTTAATTTCCACTATTTCACTGTAAAATTACTTCCACAATTTGGACAGTGCACATTAACAATATGCGAGGAGGTTATTGTGCGAAACCGAATATAAGGCTAAAAAATTTGAATTTGCATTAACATCAGTGCATTTTACTGTGTACCCTCCAAATACGGAAAGTAACAGGTATGTAATATTTACGTAACGGTAAAAATTAAGTGACATTTTTTATTAGTTTATTTATTTAATAATAAACGGTCCAAATGGATCTTTACACAAAATGAAATAATACGAAAAAGATATATAAAAAGAAACATCTAATTAATAACAGAAAAAAATGTAACTAGAAATAAACGTATAATAAACTCCGAATTCTAGATTTAAAATCTAAAAAATTAGCAATATTCTTAATTATTAGTAATGTTTCGGAATTCAAGATATTATATTAGAATTATATTAATACATAGAGCAATGAATCCACACAAAATGCAAATTGAAAAGAATAATGAATACGAGTTTTTATGTACTCAACTAAAATTACATTTCTTAATGAAGATTGAAATTAATACCATAAATTAGACTCTCAACAGCGTTTTCCAAAAAGTTGAGAAACAAATATACAGTTATTTTTCTGCTTAGAATAATATATGCTGATTATTTCAAATAACGTGTAAGAATACTTTGTCATTGTGCTGCTAAGGATCTTAATCTAGGCATCAAAGCGAAAAATAGACTTAAACTTTATGATTCAAATAATAACGCAATAAATATTTAATTAATAATATACTTAAAATAAAGCATCAATTATAGATTTTTCATAATCCTTTACATGAAGAATATTTCAGCAGTAATGTAAAATCCAACATGCAGCACAGTGTACAGGATTCATCAATTATTCATCCACCATGAAATTAGTAGAATGCTATTATACTGTGCTAAGTTTTTACTCCTTCAATATGACAATATCAATAACAAAACAATATCAACGTAACTATTATTTTAGCATTGTGGCATTTGAAACTGTAAAATAATTTTGTACATTAGTAATATAATTTACATTAACGAAAAATTTATTTAACAAAATTATCACTATTAATATTTGTTATAATATACATTATTATATAATATTATATCAAATTATTGACAGTAATGTTGAAACATTCTTCAATTGACAGATATAAAAATACAATTCAATTAACAAAAATAAATCATACTAGTGTATGATGAAAATCAGTAGCTAGTGGAAGAGAATAAATTTAATCATCAAAATGTATATAGTAAGCATAAAATGTAATAATACTTTTCGATGACTAGTGTCGTATGGACCACAATACGCTAGGTTGTATTCTTACATGTTGTTTATTTTTTACAATAAGTAAAATATTTGTAATGTAATAATAGATTTATTTATTATAAAATCTTTTTCGGTCTTTGCTGTCAGTGACATTATCTAATATTGACTAATATATACAATGAAATTAACTATTATTGTACACCCAAGAACAACGATTGTACCCTATCGATATATTTTGTCTTTATTTTTACCTATGTTTCTGCACATGAGATAAAAAGAGATCGATAGGGAAACAACTGTTGCTCTTAGGTGTATATCATTTTGTTCGTAATAATGAAAATCTAAATTCGTTTAGCTATATTACTTGATTACGTACCAATTACTATAACTTGAGTTGTATAATGTCATTAGATAAAACTATCATAAAACTGAAATTATCATGTTCAAAAATGTAAAACAAAATAATAAGAAATTCACCGTCTCGCTCTACTTTTAACGCATGGAAGCAAAAAGTTCAAATCTGGTTCAATGGTGTTCATTTGCAATGAATTCGTATTTAAACATAAGTTTCAAAACTAAGTTTGTTGTAATTTGTCAGAAATAAATTAAATTCATTTGCAATGAGTTCGTATTTAAACATAAGTTTCAAAACTAAGTTTGTTGTAATTTGTCAGAAATAAATTAAATTCATTTGCAATGAGTTCGTATTTAAACATACACTTTAAAACTAAATTGCAACAGCTAAACATGGTTTTGAAAAAGCAGGAATTTAGTCTTACAGTTCCAACATCTTTGACGACTCCTATTTTGCAGCATCCATCTCCTTTTGTACAAATAGAAATACAAATTAAAATCAAGGCAACACTGAACAATCGAACAGCAAATTTCGCAAAAGACAAAAGGCCACAGAAAACTGAAGCCACTAAATCTTCTAAATAACCCAGCACATTCTAAGTAAAATGCATAAAGTCTGAAGTAACTTTAACTTGATAAGTACAGTAGACTTTACCCATTTCGTATTATGACCTCTTATTAATGCAAGTAGCACGAATAGTGATGGTATAATAGATTTAAGCAATGTTCGATCTGTTTTGACAGCAAACGGCTATGGAAAATAGATAAGGAACAATTGACCAAAAAAAGGAACATAAAGTTTTACATGCTACCGCTCCAATCTAAAATAATTTGGTTGTCCAGATTCTATTGCAATTTGCAAATTATCTGCAACCATTGCAATCGATAACTAATATACCATCACAAGTACCACTAAAAAATTCTACAAACTTACCAAGAGCAGCAATACAAACATTTTTAAAAGCATCGACGTAAATGGGTGTCACACAAACTCAAATACAAATATAGATAGCAAAAGCTTCCTACACTGGCTACGCTCCGTCACAGATGTCCACTATTTTCACTATTACTTCATTAAATTTGAAAAATAGCAAGTGTGCAGGGAATCTCAAAAATCAATGATTTACACATGTTTTAAAAGATAATTAAATAGTTATCATTTATTAATACAAGTTTTGTCATATTGTAAACATATGTACTGGTTTTGTTCAAGAACTATTATACATTATATAATTAGTTAAAAAATTAATGTGTACGTTCTAAAAACAAAAGTTTAAAAAGTATTAGTTTTAGGTTATATTATTTTCTATTCTGATACTAATTCTGATAAATTAAAAAGTCCAAAAATGTATTGGAATTATTTAAAATTTATAATTTTCGAAATAATATTGAATATTACAATAAAATAGTTTAATTTTGATACATGAATTTACATACTGTACGCCACTGTAGAAATGTAGAGAGAATTTATGAAAACATAACGTCATGCTCATTCGTGCCCCGGTCTCACACATACGGTACTAGACCTACTAGACAGGCTGCAGGCAGCCATGTCTTATGACGTAGTGGATTTTAGTTCCAAAAATGTACTGCAGTCTGCGTAGGTGGCGCCAGATGTACCGAGGTTTAAGCGTTCATAAATTTAACATTGCCGTTTCCCTACCCTGGTTACAACGAGCTTGTAAAATTACCATGTTATACGTGGGTAATTTCATTATGATTTTTATGAACAAAGTAAAGGTTGTGTAAGATTTAATAAGAATTTAATTAAATGGCGAATTTATCGATGTCCGATTTAAGAACCGTTTAAAAGGTACTAAATAATGTCACTCTTTTAACGTTTCAACAGATATGTCCATCCTTATCAGAACTTAATTTAGGAATTTGTAGAATATAAGGGGGATATGCAAATGTATGTTTTTCCCTTAAATTGTGATATATATAAAATGAACAATAGTATTTTTCGATACTAGTGCGTAAAAATACGATATTACGCAGCCGATTATTTTTTAAACATGCGATTAGATAAGGCGGGGCGTTAAAACGAAGTTCCTTACTCAACGCACGTCACGTGCCGAAGGATATTTTTTCGTATATACTATGCGTAGAATTTTGTGCGCCGTTTTTTGTGGGTCAAATATGAATGTTATGTGTAGGCGCACGGTGTGATGACCGCGGGCAACCTCGTGTCAGTTTGATCTTTACGCGTTCGAGAAATCGCCTTGTTATTCCACACTTGTCACGAAATATACTATTTCCACCTGTTTTTCTGCGAGATCTTTTTTCTACGTTTAAGGTGTAATTCCCGTTACTTTGATACACTTATTACACGATATTTACATATTTCTCATTTAAAAGAAGATGCACGTTAGAGCACGTAATAAACTCACTGCGTGTTCTCTAACAGTAAACATCTTGAATTGTACATAAGTCATTGTAAATAAGAATATATAGCATTCGTAATTTGTTGACAATTGGTTAAAAGGAAATGAAATGGACTCCAAAATGAAATAACATTATAATTAATCACAATATAATGGCTGTTGATACAAAAAATTAAAGAACAGAACGTATGCAACAGTGCACAGCCTCTTAGATTAAATGGAGAGAAATTATACGAAAGGTAACCAAGAAGTGCATTCCAGACCAACAATTGATATCAAGGTACTGAGAAATAAGACAACTCCAAAAAAATAGAATAATTTTGTTAATCTTCTATTTTTGTGTTTAAGTAGAATATTCATGAACATTGAGCAATAATGAGTCTGAGCAATCGTTAGCATACAGGACACGTCACCGGAACAGCATTCGATGTAATCTGTGAAAGATAATTAGTTTGTGCATTGATGAATGAATTAGTCGGCGTGATGGTCGTGTGCGGGTTTAAGGGCGTCCAGTCTTACATTCCGCCTTAACTGAACGACGCGAAGGTCCCCAGGTTTCGAATCCCCGTCCGTGCAATTTTTCTCTGCTTATGTCCATGTGGAATAACCGGAAACTTTGCTGGGGGAAGGTTAAACGAAATTTTGGGGACCCTAGCTGCCGATCCCCGTCGGCAGTTAATCGGTACCTGTCAGCGTCTTATCCGCGGTCGGTACGTCGTGGGTCTTATCTCGGATAAAGATGGGATAAGCCCCGCGTCGTACTCGCTAAGGCACAGACCGCCGAATCTGCTGGTGGTACCGATATTGGGTAGGGGGGACTGGCTCTGGGTGGGTGTTGTGTGTGTTTCTGCCTATAGTTTTGTCATGTACTGTCTGTCTCTGTCCGGTATCTCTCCACCTGAGAGCCGACCCGCAAACAGACATATTCGTTATTAACGCTTGGGAAAATTTCCTGTCCTTTGTCCCGTCCTTTGTCCTTTTGTCCTTTGATGAATGAATTTACTGATTATATACGTTAATACTTCACAAGTATGTTCGCACTCTACTACATTAAAATCGACATTTTAAATTAAATGATTTCAAATGACTTGCACGAAGTTTGAGATATGTAAACCATAATAATTTTGCAATTTTCCTGCAATATTTTATAAATGTCTTCAATATTCAATTGTTGGCAAACTTCACATTTGCCAACTTTTTTGGCGGACAACTTTTTAAAAATTTTTAGGATAATCCGAGCGATTAGGCATTGAA
>JAQOWT010000226.1:0-29844 GCA_030407085.1 Trichopria drosophilae | reverse complement strand
TTGTTACTGTAATGTATGAAGATGCATCTTATTGTATATAGTAGTAGGATTATTATCTATATGATATCGATTGGTCTTAGTGGGTCAAAAACTGAAACTACAGCATTAAAGTCGATAAAATGTCCGAATTTACGTATATGAGCGCAGTTCTTCGTCGAAAATGTTGCGGTATCAAATTGTTACTGTAACTTATGAAGATGCACCTTATTCTATATAGTCCTAGGAATATTATCTATATAATATCGCTTGGTTTTAGTGAGTCAAAAACTGAAACTACAGCATGAAAGTTGATAAAATGACCGAATTTACGTATATGAGTGAAGTTCTTCGTCCAAAATGTTGCCGTATCAAATTGTAACCGTAATGAATGAAGATGCATCTTATAGTATATAGTAGTAGGAATATAACCTACATGATATCGCTTCGTTTTGGTGGGTCTAAAACTGAAACTACAGCATGAAATTTGATGAAATTACCGAATTTACGTATATGAGCGAAGTTCTTCGTCGAAAATGTTGCGGTATCAAATTGTTACTGTAATGTATGAAGATGCATCTTATTGTATATAGTAGTAGGATTATTATCTATATGATATCGATTGGTCTTAGTGGGTCAAAAACTGAAACTACAGCATTAAAGTCGATAAAATGTCCGAATTTACGTATATGAGCGCAGTTCTTCGGCGAAAATGTTGCGGTATCAAATTGTTACTGTAACTTATGAAGATGCATGTTTTTCTATATAGTCCGAGGAATATTATCTATATGATATCGCTTGGTTTGGTGGGTCAAAAACTGAAACTACAGCATGAAAGTCGATGAAATTACCGAATTTACGTAAATGAGCGCAGCTCTTGTTCGAAAATGTTGCGGTAACAAATTGTTACAGTAATTTATGAAGATGCATCTTATTTTCGACATTACTAGGAACATTTTCTATGTTCTATCGTTTCGTTTTGGTGGGTCAAAAACTGAAACTACAGCATTGAAGTCGATAAAATGTCCGAATTTACGTATATGAGCGCAGTTCTTCGTCGAAAATGTTGCGGTATCAAATTGTTACTGTAACTTATGAAGATGCATCTTATTCTATATAGTCCTACGAATGTTATAAATGATATCGCTTGGTATTAGTGTGTCAAAAACTGAAACTACAGCATGAGAGTTGATAAAATGACCGAATTTACGTGTATGAGCGAAGTTCTTGGTCGATAATGTCGCGGTACAAATTGCCACTGTAACTTATGAAGATGCATATTATTCTATACAGTCCTAGGAATATTATCTATATGATATTGCCCGGTTTTGGTGGGTCAAAAACTGAAACTACAGCGTGAAATTTGATAAAATGACCCATTTTACGTATATGAGGGAAGTTCTTCGTGGAAAATGTTGTGGTATCAAATTGTTACTGTAACTTATGAAGATGCATCTTATAGTATATAGTAGTAGGAATATAACCTACATGATATCGCTTCGTTTTGGTGGGTCTAAAACTGAAACTACAGCATTGAAGTCGATAAAATGTCCGAATTTACGTATATGAGCGAAGTTCTTCGTCGAAAATGTTGCGGTATCACATTGTTACTGTAATGTATGAAGATGCATCTTATTGTATATAGTAGTAGGATTATTATCTATATGATATCGATTGGTCTTAGTGGGTCAACCCATTTTACGTATATGAGGGAAGTTCTTGTTCGAAAATGTTGCGGTGACAAATTATTTCTGTAATTTATGAAGATGCATCTTATTTTCTACATTATTAGGAACATTATCTAGAAGATATCGTTTCATTTTGGTGGGTAAAAAACTGAAACTACAGTATTAAAGTCGATCAAATGTCCGAATTTACGTATATGAGCGCAGTTCTTCGTCGAAAATGTTGCGGTATCAAATTGTTACTGTAACTTATGAAGATGCACCTTATTCTATATAGTCCTACGAATGTTATAAATGATATCGCTTGGTATTATTGTGTCAAAAACTGAAACTACAGCATGAGAGTTGATAAAATGACCGAATTTACGTGTATGAGCGAAGTTCTTGGTCGATAATGTCGCGGTACAAATGGCCACTGTAACTTATGAAGATGCATATTATTCTATACAGTCCTAGGAATATTATCTATATGATATTGCTTGGTTTTGGTGGGTCAAAAACTGAAACTACAGCATGAAATTTGATAAAATGACCCAATTTACGTATATGAGCGAAGTTCTTCGTCGAAAATGTTGCGGTATCAAATTGTTACTGTAATGTATGAAGATGCATCTTATTGTATATAGTAGTAGGATTATTATCTATATGATATCGATTGGTTTTAGTGGGTCAAAAACTGAAACTACAGCATTAAAGTCGATAAAATGTCCGAATTTACGTATATGAGCGCAGTTCTTCGTCGAAAATGTTGCGGTATCAAATTGTTACTGTAACTTATGAAGATGCACCTTATTCTATATAGTCCTAGGAATATTATCTATATAATATCGCTTGGTTTTAGTGAGTCAAAAACTGAAACTACAGCATGAAAGTTGATAAAATGACCGAATTTACGTATATGAGTGAAGTTCTTCGTCCAAAATGTTGCCGTATCAAATTGTAACCGTAATGAATGAAGATGCATCTTATAGTATATAGTAGTAGGAATATAACCTACATGATATCGCTTCGTTTTGGTGGGTCTAAAACTGAAACTACAGCATGAAATTTGATGAAATTACCGAATTTACGTATATGAGCGAAGTTCTTCGTCGAAAATGTTGCGGTATCAAATTGTTACTGTAATGTATGAAGATGCATCTTATTGTATATAGTAGTAGGATTATTATCTATATGATATCGATTGGTCTTAGTGGGTCAAAAACTGAAACTACAGCATTAAAGTCGATAAAATGTCCGAATTTACGTATATGAGCGCAGTTCTTCGTCGAAAATGTTGCGGTATCAAATTGTTACTGTAACTTATGAAGATGCATGTTTTTCTATATAGTCTGAGGAATATTATCTATATGATATCGCTTGGTTTGGTGAGTCAAAAACTGAAACTACAGCATGAAAGTCGATGAAATTACCGAATTTACGTAAATGAGCGCAGCTCTTGTTCGAAAATGTTGCGGTAACAAATTGTTACAGTAATTTATGAAGATGCATCTTATTTTCGACATTACTAGGAACATTTTCTATGTTCTATCGTTTCGTTTTGGTGGGTGAAAAACTGAAACTACAGCATTGAAGTCGATAAAATGTCCGAATTTACGTATATGAGCGCAGTTCTTCGTCGAAAATGTTGCGGTATCAAATTGTTACTGTAACTTCTGAAGATGCATCTTATTCTATATAGTCCTACGAATGTTATAAATGATATCGCTTGGTATTAGTGTGTCAAAAACTGAAACTACAGCATGAGAGTTGATAAAATGACCGAATTTACGTGTATGAGCGAAGTTCTTGGTCGATAATGTCGCGGTACAAATTGCCACTGTAACTTATGAAGATGCATATTATTCTATACAGTCCTAGGAATATTATCTATATGATATTGCCCGGTTTTGGTGGGTCAAAAACTGAAACTACAGCGTGAAATTTGATAAAATGACCCATTTTACGTATATGAGGGAAGTTCTTGTTCGAAAATGTTGCGGTGACAAATTATTTCTGTAATTTATGAAGATGCATCTTATTTTCTACATTATTAGGAACATTATCTATGTGATATCGTTTCGTTTTGGTGGGTCAAAAACTGAAAATACAGCATTAAAATCGATAAAATGACCCAATTTACGTATATGAGCGAAGTTCTTCGTCGAAAATGTTGCGGTATCAAATTGTTACTGTAATGTATGAAGATGCATCTTATTGTATATAGTAGTAGGATTATTATCTATATGATATCGATTGGTCTTAGTGGGTCAAAAACTGAAACTACAGCATTAAAGTCGATAAAATGTCCGAATTTACGTATATGAGCGCAGTTCTTCGTCGAAAATGTTGCGGTATCAAATTGTTACTGTAACTTATGAAGATGCATCTTATTCTATATAGTCCTAGGAATATTATCTATATAATATCGCTTGGTTTTAGTGAGTCAAAAACTGAAACTACAGCATGAAAGTTGATAAAATGACCGAATTTACGTATATGAGTGAAGTTCTTCGTCCAAAATGTTGCCGTATCAAATTGTAACCGTAATGAATGAAGATGCATCTTATAGTATATAGTAGTAGGAATATAACCTACATGATATCGCTTCGTTTTGGTGGGTCAAAAACTGAAACTACAGCATGAAATTTGATGAAATTACCGAATTTACGTATATGAGCGAAGTTCTTCGTCGAAAATGTTGCGGTATCAAATTGTTACTGTAATGTATGAAGATGCATCTTATTGTATATAGTAGTAGGATTATTATCTATATGATATCGATTGGTCTTAGTGGGTCAAAAACTGAAACTACAGCATTAAAGTCGATAAAATGTCCGAATTTACGTATATGAGCGCAGTTCTTCGTCGAAAATGTTGCGGTATCAAATTGTTACTGTAACTTATGAAGATGCATATTATTCTATACAGTCCTAGGAATATTATCTATATGATATTGCTTGGTTTTGGTGGGTCAAAAACTGAAACTACAGCATGAAATTTGATAAAATGACCCAATTTACGTATATGAACGAAGTTTTTCGTCGAAAATGTTGCGGTATCAAATTGTCACTGAAACTTATGAAGATGCATCTTATTTTCTACATTATCGGGAACATTATCTAGAAGATATCGTTTCATTTTGGTGGGTCAAAAACTGAAACTACAGCATTAAAGTCGATAAAATGTCCGAATTTACGTATATGAGCGCAGTTCTTCGTCGAAAATGTTGCGGTATCAAATTGTTACTGTAACTTATGAAGATGCACCTTATTCTATATAGTCCTAGGAATATTATCTATATAATATCGCTTGGTTTTAGTGAGTCAAAAACTGAAACTACAGCATGAAAGTTGATAAAATGACCGAATTTACGTATATGAGTGAAGTTCTTCGTCCAAAATGTTGCTGTATCAAATTGTAACCGTAATGAATGAAGATGCATCTTATAGCATATAGTAGTAGGAATATAACCTACATGATATCGCTTCGTTTTGGTGGGTCTAAAACTGAAACTACAGCATGAAATTTGATGAAATTACCGAATTTACGTATATGAGCGAAGTTCTTCGTCGAAAATGTTGCGGTATCAAATTTTCACTGAAACTTATGAAGATGCATCTTATTTTCTACATTATTAGGAACATTATCTAGAAGATATCGTTTCATTTTGGTGGGTCAAAAACTGAAACTACAGTATTAAAGTCGATCAAATGTCCGAATTTACGTATATGAGCGCAGTTCTTCGTCGAAAATGTTGCGGTATCAAATTGCCACTGTAACTTATGAAGATGCATATTATTCTATACAGTCCTAGGAATATTATCTATATGATATTGCTTGGTTTTGGTGGGTCAAAAACTGAAACTACAGCATGAAATTTGATAAAATGACCCATTTTACGTATATGAGGGAAGTTCTTGTTCGAAAATGTTGCGGTATCAAATTGTTACTGTAACTTATGAAGATGCATTTTATTCTATATAGTCCTACGAATGTTATAAATGATATCGCTTGGTATTAGTGGGTCAAAAACTGAAACTACATCATGAGAGTTGATAAAATGACCGAATTTACGTGTATGAGGGAAGTTCTTGGTCGATAATGTCGCGGTACAAATTGTTACTGTAATGTATTGAGATGCATCTTATTCTATATAGTAGTAGGAATACATGATATCGCTTCGTTTTGGTGGGTCTAAAACTGAAACTACAGCATGAAATTTGATGAAATTACCGAATTTACGTATATGAGCGAAGTTCTTCGTCGAAAATGTTGCGGTGACAAATTATTTCTGTAATTTATGAAGATGCATCTTATTTTCTACATTATTAGGAACATTATCTATGTGATATCGTTTCGTTTTGGTGGGTCAAAAACTGAAAATACAGCATTAAAATCGATAAAATGACCCAATTTACGTATATGAGCGAAGTTCTTCGTCGAAAATGTTGCGGTATCAAATTGTTACTGTAATGTATGAAGATGCATCTTATTGTATATAGTAGTAGGATTATTATCTATATGATATCGATTGGTTTTAGTGGGTCAAAAACTGAAACTACAGCATTAAAGTCGATAAAATGTCCGAATTTACGTATATGAGCGCAGTTCTTCGGCGAAAATGTTGCGGTATCAAATTGTTACTGTAACTTATGAAGATGCATCTTATTCTATATAGTAGTAGGAATATAACCTATATGATATCGCTTGGTTTTAGTGAGTCAAAAACTGAAACTACAGCATGAAAGTTGATGAAATGACCGAATTTACGTATATGAGGGAAGTTCTTGTTCGAAAATGTTGCGGTGACAAATTATTTCTGTAATTTATGAAGATGCCTTATTCTATATAGTCCTAGGAATATTATCTATATAATATCGCTTGGTTTTAGTGAGTCAAAAACTGAAACTACAGCATGAAAGTTGATGAAATGACCGAATTTACGTATATGAGGGAAGTTCTTGTTCGAAAATGTCGCGGAACAAATTGTTACTGTAACTTATGAAGATGCATGTTATTCTATATATTCCTAGGAATATTATCTATATGATATCGCTTGATTTTGGTGGGTCAAAAACTGAAACTACAGCATGAAATTTGATAAAATGACCCATTTTACGTATATGAGGGAAGTTCTTGTTCGAAAATGTTGCGGTATCAAATTGTTACTGTAATGTATGAAGATGCATCTTATTTTCTATATTATTAGGAATATTATCTATATGATATCGATTAGTTTTAGTGGGTCAAAAACTGAAACTACAGCATTAAAGTCGATAAAATGTCCGAAATTACGTATATGAGCGCAGTTCTTCGTCGAAAATGTTGCGGTATCAAATTGTTACTGTAATTTGTGAGGATGCATCTTATTCTATATAGTAGTAGGAATATTATCTACGTGATATCGCTTCGTTTACTGGGTCAAAAACTGAAACTACAGCATTAAAGTCAATAAAATGGCCGAATTTACGTATATGAGCGAAGTTCTTGGTCGATAATGTCGCGGTACAAATCGCCACTGTAACTTATGAAGATGCATGTTATTCTATACACTCTTAGGAATATTATGTATATGATATCGCTTGGTTTTGGTGGGTCAAAAACTGAAACAACAGCATGAAATTTGTTAAAATAACCCATTTTACGTATATGAGACGTAAATTGTTACTTTAACTTATGAAGATGCATCTTATTCTATATAGTCCTAAGAATATTATCTATATAATATCGCTTGGTTTTAGTGAGTCAAAAACTGAAACTACAGCATGAAAGTTGATAAAATGGCCGAATTTACGTATATGTGCGAAGTTCTTGGTCGATAATGTCGCGGTACCAATTGTTACTGTAACTTATGAAGATGCATCCTATTGTATATAGTCCTAGGAATATTATCTATGCGATATCGCTTCGTTTTAGTGGGTCACAAACTGAAACTACAGCATGAAAGTTGATGAAATGACCGAATTTACGTATATGAGCGAAGTTCTTCGTCGAAAATGTTGCGGTATCAAATTGTTACTGTAATGTATGAAGATGCATCTTATTGTATATAGTAGTAGGATTATTATCTATATGATATCGATTGGTCTTAGTGGGTCAAAAACTGAAACTACAGCATGAGAGTTGATAAAATGACCGAATTTACGTGTATGAGCGAAGTTCTTGGTCGATAATGTTGCGGTATCAAATTGTTACTGTAACTTATGAAGATGCACCTTATTCTATATAGTCCTAGGAATATTATCTATATAATATCGCTTGGTTTTAGTGAGTCAAAAACTGAAACTACAGCATGAAAGTTGATAAAATGACCGAATTTACGTATATGAGAGAAGTTCTTCGTCCAAAATGTTGCCGTAACAAATTGCTACTGTAATTTATGAAGATGCATCTTATTTTCGACATTACTAGGAACATTTTCTATGTGATATCGTTTCGTTTTGGTGGGTCTAAAACTGAAACTACAGCATTAAAGTCGATAAAATGATCGAATTTACGTATATGAGCGAAGTTCTTCGTCGAAAATGTTGCGGTATCAAATTGTTACTGCAAGCTATAAAGATGCATGTTATTCTATATAGTCCTAGGAATATTATATATATGATATCGCTTGGTTTTGGTGGGTCAAATACTGAAACTACAGCATAAAAGTTGATAAAATGACCGAATTTACGTATATGAGTGAAGTTCTTCGTCCAAAATGTTGCCGTAACATATTGTAACTGTAATGAATGAAGATGCATCTTATTGTATATAGTAGTAGGAATATAACCTACATGATATCGCTTGGTTTTGGTGGGTCTAAAACTGAAACTACAGCATGAAATTTGATGAAATTACCGAATTTACGTATATGAGCGAAGTTCTTGGTCGATAATGTCGCGGTACAAATTGTTAGTGTAACTTATGAAGATGCAACTTATTCTATATAGTCCTAGGAATATTATCTATATAATATCGCTTGGTTTTAGTGAGTCAAAAACTGAAACTACAGCATGAAAGTTGATGAAATGACCGAATTTACGTATATGAGGGAAGTTCTTGTTCGAAAATGTTGCGGTGACAAATTATTTCTGTAATTTATGAAGATGCATCTTATTTTCTACACTAGGAACATTATCTTTGTGATATCGTTTCGTTTTGGTGGGTCAAATACTGAAAATACAGCATTAAAATCGATAAAATGACCCAATTTACGTATATGAGCGAAGTTCTTCGTCGAAAATGTTGCGGTATCAAATTGTTACTGTAATGTATGAAGATGCATCTTATTGTATATAGTAGTAGGATTATTATCTATATGATATCGATTGGTCTTAGTGGGTCAAAAACTGAAACTACAGCATTAAAGTCGATAAAATGTCCGAATTTACGTATATGAGCGCAGTTCTTCGTCGAAAATGTTGCGGTATCAAATTGTTACTGTAACTTATGAAGATGCACCTTATTCTATATAGTCCTAGGAATATTATCTATATAATATCGCTTGGTTTTAGTGAGTCAAAAACTGAAACTACAGCATGAAAGTTGATAAAATGACCGAATTTACGTATATGAGTGAAGTTCTTCGTCCAAAATGTTGCCGTATCAAATTGTAACCGTAATGAATGAAGATGCATCTTATAGTATATAGTAGTAGGAATATAACCTACATGATATCGCTTCGTTTTGGTGGGTCTAAAACTGAAACTACAGCATGAAATTTGATGAAATTACCGAATTTACGTATATGAGCGAAGTTCTTCGTCGAAAATGTTGCGGTATCAAATTGTTACTGTAATGTATGAAGATGCATCTTATTGTATATAGTAGTAGGATTATTATCTATATGATATCGATTGGTCTTAGTGGGTCAAAAACTGAAACTACAGCATTAAAGTCGATAAAATGTCCGAATTTACGTATATGAGCGCAGTTCTTCGTCGAAAATGTTGCGGTATCAAATTGTTACTGTAACTTATGAAGATGCATGTTTTTCTATATAGTCTGAGGAATATTATCTATATGATATCGCTTGGTTTGGTGAGTCTAAAACTGAAACTACAGCATGAAATTTGATGAAATTACCGAATTTACGTATATGAGCGCAGTTCTTCGTCGAAAATGTTGCGGTATCAAATTGTTACTGTAACTTATGAAGATGCACCTTATTTTATATAATCCTAGGAATATTATCTATATGATATCGCTTGGTTTGGGTGGGTCAAATACTGAAACTACAGCATGAAAGTTGATAAAATGATCGAAATTACGTATATGAGCGAAGTTCTTCGTCGAAAATGTTGCGGTATCAAATTGTTACTGTAATTTGTGAGGATGCATCTTATTCTATATAGTAGTAGGAATATTATCTACGTGATATCGCTTCGTTTACTGGGTCTAAAACTGAAACTACAGCATGAAAGTTGATAAAATGACCGAATTTACGTATATGAGCGAAGTTATTCGTCGAAAATGTTGCGGTATCAAATTGTTACTGTAACTTATGAAGATGCATGTTTTTCTATATAGTCTGAGGAATATTATCTATATGATATCGCTTGGTTTGGTGAGTCTAAAACTGAAACTACAGCATGAAATTTGATGAAATTACCGAATTTACGTATATGAGCGCAGTTCTTCGTCGAAAATGTTGCGGTATCAAATTGTTACTGTAACTTATGAAGATGCACCTTATTCTATATAGTCCTAGGAATATTATCTATATAATATCGCTTGGTTTTAGTGAGTCAAAAACTGAAACTACAGCATGAAAGTTGATAAAATGACCGAATTTGCGTATATGAGCGAAGTTCTTCGTCGAAAATGTTGCGGTATCAAATTGCTACTGTAATTTATAAAGATGCATCTTATTATATATAGCAGTAGGAATATTATCTACATCATATTGCTTGGTTTCCTGGGTCTAAAACTGAAACTACAGCATTAAAGTCGATTAAATTATCCAATATACGTATATGAGCGAGGTTCTTCGTCGAAAATGTTGCGGTATCAAATTGCTACTGTAACTTATGAAGATGCACCTTATTGTATATAGTAGTAAGATTATTATCTATATGATATCGATTGGTCTTAGTGGGTCAAAAACTGAAACTACAGCATTAAAGTCGATAAAATGTCCGAATTTACGTATATGAGCGCAGTTCTTCGTCGAAAATGTTGCGGTATCAAATTGTTACTGTAACTTATGAAGATGCAACTTATTCTATATAGTACTAGGAATATTAACTACATGATATCGCTTGGTTTTGGTCGGTCAAAAACTGAAACTACAGCATGAGAGTTGATAAAATGACCGAATTTACGTGTATGAGCGAAGTTCTTGGTCGATAATGTTGCGGTATCAAATTGTTACTGTAACTTATGAAGATACACCTTATTCTATATAGTCCTAGGATTATTATCTATATGATATCGATTGGTCTTAGTGGGTCAAAAACTGAAACTACAGCATGAGAGTTGATAAAATGACCCAATTTACGTATATGAGCGAAGTTCTTCGTCGAAAATGTTGCGGTATCAAATTGTCACTGAAACTTATGAAGATGCATCTTATTTTCTACATTATTGGGAACATTATCTAGAAGATATCGTTTCATTTTGGTGGGTCAAAAACTGAAACTACAGCATTAAAGTCGATAAAATGATCGAATTTACGAATATGAGCGAAGTTCTTCGTCGAAAATGTTGCGGTATAAAATTGCTACTGTAACTTCTGAAGATGCATCTTATCTATATAGTCCTAGGATTATTATCTATATGATATCGATTGGTCTTAGTGGGTCAAAAACTGAAACTACAGCATGAGAGTTGATAAAATGACCCAATTTACGTATATGAGCGAAGTTCTTCGTCGAAAATGTTGCGGTATCAAATTGTCACTGAAACTTATGAAGATGCATCTTATTCTATATAGTACTAGGAATATTAACTACATGATATCGCTTGGTTTTGGTCGGTCTAAAACTGAAACTACAGCATGAGAGTTGATAAAATGACCGAATTTACGTATATGAGCGAAGTTCTTCGTCGAAAATGTTGCGGTATCAAATTGTTACTGTAACTTATGAAGATGCATCTTATTATATATAGCAGTAGGAATATTATCTACATGATATCGCTTGGTTTTCTGGGTCTAAAACTGAAACTACAGCATTAAAGTCGATTAAATTATCCAATATACGTATATGAGCGAGGTTCTTCGTCGAAAATGTTGCGGTATCAAATTGCTACTGTAACTTATGAAGATTCATCTTATTCTATATAGTAGTAGGAATATTATCTACGTGATATCGCTTGGTTTTATTGGGTTAAAAACTGAAACTACAGCATGAAAGTTCATAAAATGACCGAATTTATGTTTATGAGCGAAGTTCTTCGTCGAAAATGTTGCGGTATCAAATTGCTACTGTAATTTATAAAGATGCATCTTATTATATATAGCAGTAGGAATATTATATACATGATATCGATTAGTTTTATTGGGTTAGAAACTGAAACTACAGCATGAAATTTGATAAAATGACCGAATTTACGTATATGATCGAAGTTCTTTGTCGAAGTGTCGCGGTACAATTTGTTGCTGTAACTTATGAAGATGCATATTATTCTATACAGTCCTAGGAATATAACCTACATGATATCGCTTCGTTTTGGTGGGTCTAAAACTGAAACTACAGCATGAAATTTGATGAAATTACCGAATTTACGTATATGAGCGAAGTTCTTCGTCGAAAATGTTGCGGTATCAAATTGTTACTGTAATGTATGAAGATGCATCTTATTGTATATAGTAGTAGGATTATTATCTATATGATATCGATTGGTCTTAGTGGGTCAAAAACTGAAACTACAGCATTAAAGTCGATAAAATGTCCGAATTTACGTATATGAGCGCAGTTCTTCGTCGAAAATGTTGCGGTATCAAATTGTTACTGTAACTTATGAAGATGCATCTTATTCTATATAGTCCTACGAATGTTATAAATGATATCGCTTGGTATTAGTGTGTCAAAAACTGAAACTACAGCATGAGAGTTGATAAAATGACCGAATTTACGTGTATGAGCGAAGTTCTTGGTCGATAATGTCGCGGTACAAATTGCCACTGTAACTTATGAAGATGCATATTATTCTATACAGTCCTGGGAATATTATCTATATGATATTGCCCGGTTTTGGTGGGTCAAAAACTGAAACTACAGCGTGAAATTTGATAAAATGACCCATTTTACGTATATGAGGGAAGTTCTTGTTCGAAAATGTTGCGGTGACAAATTATTTCTGTAATTTATGAAGATGCATCTTATTTTCTACATTATTAGGAACATTATCTATGTGATATCGTTTCGTTTTGGTGGGTCAAAAACTGAAAATACAGCATTAAAATCGATAAAATGACCCAATTTACGTATATGAGCGAAGTTCTTCGTCGAAAATGTTGCGGTATCAAATTGTTACTGTAATGTATGAAGATGCATCTTATTGTATATAGTAGTAGGATTATTATCTATATGATATCGATTGGTCTTAGTGGGTCAAAAACTGAAACTACAGCATTAAAGTCGATAAAATGTCCGAATTTACGTATATGAGCGCAGTTCTTCGTCGAAAATGTTGCGGTATCAAATTGTTACTGTAACTTATGAAGATGCACCTTATTCTATATAGTCCTAGGAATATTATCTATATAATATCGCTTGGTTTTAGTGAGTCAAAAACTGAAACTACAGCATGAAAGTTGATAAAATGACCGAATTTACGTATATGAGTGAAGTTCTTCGTCCAAAATGTTGCCGTATCAAATTGTAACCGTAATGAATGAAGATGCATCTTATAGTATATAGTAGTAGGAATATAACCTACATGATATCGCTTCGTTTTGGTGGGTCTAAAACTGAAACTACAGCATGAAATTTGATGAAATTACCGAATTTACGTATATGAGCGAAGTTCTTCGTCGAAAATGTTGCGGTATCAAATTGTTACTGTAATGTATGAAGATGCATCTTATTGTATATAGTAGTAGGATTATTATCTATATGATATCGATTGGTCTTAGTGGGTCAAAAACTGAAACTACAGCATTAAAGTCGATAAAATGTCCGAATTTACGTATATGAGCGCAGTTCTTCGTCGAAAATGTTGCGGTATCAAATTGTTACTGTAACTTATGAAGATGCACCTTATTCTATATAGTCCTAGGAATATTATCTATATAATATCGCTTGGTTTTAGTGAGTCAAAAACTGAAACTACAGCATGAAAGTTGATAAAATGACCGAATTTACGTATATGAGTGAAGTTCTTGTTCGAAAATGTTGCGGTGACAAATTATTTCTGTAATTTATGAAGATGCATCTTATTTTCTACATTATTAGGAACATTATCTATGTGATATCGTTTCGTTTTGGTGGGTCAAAAACTGAAACTACAGCATTAAAGTCGATAAAATGTCCGAATTTACGTATATGAGCGCAGTTCTTCGTCGAAAATGTTGCGGTATCAAATTGTTACTGTAACTTATGAAGATGCACCTTATTCTATATAGTCCTAGGAATATTATCTATATAATATCGCTTGGTTTTAGTGAGTCAAAAACTGAAACTACAGCATTAAAGTCGATAAAATGTCCGAATTTACGTATATGAGCGCAGTTCTTCGTCGAAAATGTTGCGGTATCAAATTGTTACTGTAACTTATGAAGATGCATCTTATTCTATATAGTCCTACGAATGTTATAAATGATATCGCTTGGTATTAGTGTGTCAAAAACTGAAACTACAGCATGAGAGTTGATAAAATGACCGAATTTACGTGTATGAGCGAAGTTCTTGGTCGATAATGTCGCGGTACAAATTGCCACTGTAACTTATGAAGATGCATATTATTCTATACAGTCCTAGGAATATTATCTATATGATATTGCTTGGTTTTGGTGGGTCAAAAACTGAAACTACAGCATGAAATTTGATAAAATGACCCATTTTACGTATATGAGGGAAGTTCTTGTTCGAAAATGTTGCGGTGACAAATTATTTCTGTAATTTATGAAGATGCATCTTATTTTCTACATTATTAGGAACATTATCTATGTGATATCGTTTCGTTTTGGTGGGTCAAAAACTGAAAATACAGCATTAAAATCGATAAAATGACCCAATTTACGTATATGAGCGAAGTTCTTCGTCGAAAATGTTGCGGTATCAAATTGTTACTGTAATGTATGAAGATGCATCTTATTGTATATAGTAGTAGGATTATTATCTATATGATATCGATTGGTCTTAGTGGGTCAAAAACTGAAACTACAGCATTAAAGTCGATAAAATGTCCGAATTTACGTATATGAGCGCAGTTCTTCGTCGAAAATGTTGCGGTATCAAATTGTTACTGTAACTTATGAAGATGCATCTTATTCTATATAGTCCTACGAATGTTATAAATGATATCGCTTGGTATTAGTGTGTCAAAAACTGAAACTACAGCATGAGAGTTGATAAAATGACCGAATTTACGTGTATGAGCGAAGTTCTTGGTCGAAAATGTTGCGGTATCAAATTGTTACTGTAACTTATGAAGATGCATCTTATTCTATATAGTCCTACGAATGTTATAAATGATATCGCTTGGTATTAGTGTGTCAAAAACTGAAACTACAGCATGAGAGTTGATAAAATGACCGAATTTACGTGTATGAGCGAAGTTCTTGGTCGATAATGTCGCGGTACAAATTGCCACTGTAACTTATGAAGATGCATATTATTCTATACAGTCCTAGGAATATTATCTATATGATATTGCTTGGTTTTGGTGGGTCAAAAACTGAAACTACAGCATGAAATTTGATAAAATGACCCATTTTACGTATATGAGGGAAGTTCTTGTTCGAAAATGTTGCGGTGACAAATTATTTCTGTAATTTATGAAGATGCATCTTATTTTCTACATTATTAGGAACATTATCTATGTGATATCGTTTCGTTTTGGTGGGTCAAAAACTGAAAATACAGCATTAAAATCGATAAAATGACCCAATTTACGTATATGAGCGAAGTTCTTCGTCGAAAATGTTGCGGTATCAAATTGTTACTGTAACTTATGAAGATGCATCTTATTCTATATAGTCCTAGGAATATTATCTATATAATATCGCTTGGTTTTAGTGAGTCAAAAACTGAAACTACAGCATGAAAGTTGATGAAATGACCGAATTTACGTATATGAGCGCAGTTCTTCGTCGAAGATGTTGCGGTATCAAATTGTTACTGTAACTTATGAAGATGCACCTTATTCTATATAGTCCTAGGAATATTATCTATATAATATCGCTTGGTTTTAGTGAGTCAAAAACTGAAACTACAGCATGAAAGTTGATAAAATGACCGAATTTACGTATATGAGCGAAGTTCTTCGTCGAAAATGTTGCGGTATCAAATTGTTACTGTAACTTATGAAGATGCATGTTATTCTATATAGTCCTAGGAATATTATCTATGATATCGCTTGGTTTTAGTGGGTCACAAACTGAAACTACAGCATGAAAGTTGATAAAATGACCGAATTTACGTATATGAGTGAAGTTCTTCGTCCAAAATGTTGCTGTATCAAATTGTAACCGTAATGAATGAAGATGCATCTTATAGCATATAGTAGTAGGAATATAACCTACATGATATCGCTTCGTTTTGGTGGGTCTAAAACTGAAACTACAGCATGAAATTTGATGAAATTACCGAATTTACGTATATGAGCGAAGTTCTTCGTCGAAAATGTTGCGGTATCAAATTGTTACTGTAATGTATGAAGATGCATCTTATTGTATATAGTAGTAGGATTATTATCTATATGATATCGATTGGTCTTAGTGGGTCAAAAACTGAAACTACAGCATTAAAGTCGATAAAATGTCCGAATTTACGTATATGAGCGCAGTTCTTCGGCGAAAATGTTGCGGTATCAAATTGTTACTGTAACTTATGAAGATGCATGTTTTTCTATATAGTCCGAGGAATATTATCTATATGATATCGCTTGGTTTGGTGGGTCAAAAACTGAAACTACAGCATGAGAGTTGATAAAATGACCGAATTTACGTGTATGAGCGAAGTTCTTGGTCGATAATGTCGCGGTACAAATTGCCACTGTAACTTATGAAGATGCATATTATTCTATACAGTCCTGGGAATATTATCTATATGATATTGCCCGGTTTTGGTGGGTCAAAAACTGAAACTACAGCGTGAAATTTGATAAAATGACCCATTTTACGTATATGAGGGAAGTTCTTGTTCGAAAATGTTGCGGTGACAAATTGTTACTGTAACTTATGAAGATGCATCTTATTCTATATAGTCCTAGGAACATTATCTATATGATATCGTTTGGTTTTGGTGGGTCAAAACCGAAAGTACAGCATTAAAGTTGATAAAATGACCGAATTTACGTATATGATCGAAGTTCTTTGTCGAAGTGTCGCGGTACAATTTGTTGCTGTAATTTATGAAGATGCAACTTATTCTATATAGTACTAGGAATATTAACTACATGATATCGCTTGGTTTTGGTCGGTCTAAAACTGAAACTACAGCATGAGAGTTGATAAAATGACCGAATTTACGTGTATGAGCGAAGTTCTTGGTCGATAATGTCGCGGTACAAATTGTTACTGTAACTTATGAAGATGCACCTTATTCTATATAGTCCTAGGAATATTATCTATATAATATCGCTTGGTTTTAGTGAGTCAAAAACTGAAACTACAGCATGAAAGTTGATAAAATGACCGAATTTACGTATATGAGTGAAGTTCTTCGTCCAAAATGTTGCGGTATCAAATTGTTACTGTAATGTATGAAGATGCATCTTATTGTATATAGTAGTAGGATTATTATCTATATGATATCGCTTGGTATTAGTGGGTCAAAAACTGAAACTACAGCATGAAAGTTGATAAAATGACCGAATTTACGTATATGAGCGAAGTTCTTCGTCGAAAATGTTGCGGTATCAAATTGTTACTGTAATGTATGAAGATGCATCTTATTGTATATAGTAGTAGGATTATTATCTATATGATATCGATTGGTCTTAGTGGGTCAAAAACTGAAACTACAGCATTAAAGTCGATAAAATGTCCGAATTTACGTATATGAGCGCAGTTCTTCGTCGAAAATGTTGCGGTATCAAATTGTTACTGTAATGTATGAAGATGCATCTTATTGTATATAGTAGTAGGAATATAACCTACATGATATCGCTTGGTTTTGGTGGGTCTAAAACTGAAACTACAGCATGAAAGTTGATGAAATGACCGAATTTACGTATATGAGGGAAGTTCTTGTTCGAAAATGTTGCAGTGACAAATTATTTCTGTAATTTATGAAGATGCATCTTATTTTCTACATTATTAGGAACATTATCTATGTGATATCGTTTCGTTTTGGTGGGTCAAAAACTGAAACTACAGCATGAGAGTTGATAAAATGACCGAATTTACGTGTATGAGCGAAGTTCTTGGTCGATAATGTCGCGGTACAAATGGCCACTGTAACTTATGAAGATGCATCCTATTTTCTACATTATTAGGAACATTATCTATGTGATATCGTTTCGTTTTGGTGGGTCAAAAACTGAAAATACAGCATTAAAATCGATAAAATGACCCAATTTACGTATATGAGCGCAGTTCTTCGTCGAAAATGTTGCGGTATCAAATTGTTACTGTAACTTATGAAGATACACCTTATTCTATATAGTCCTAGGAATATTATCTATATAATATCGCTTCGTTTTGGTGGGTCTAAAACTGAAACTACAGCATGAAATTTGATGAAATTACCGAATTTACGTATATGAGCGAAGTTCTTCGTCGAAAATGTTGTGGTATCAAATTGTTACTGTAACTTATGAAGATGCATATTATTCTATATAGTCCTACGAATGTTATAAATGATATCGCTTGGTATTAGTGGGTCACAAACTGAAACTACAGCATGAGAGTTGATAAAATGACCCAATTTACATATATGAGCGAAGTTCTTCGTCGAAAATGTTGCGGTATCAAATTTTCACTGAAACTTATGAAGATGCATCTTATTTTCTACATTATTAGGAACATTATCTAGAAGATATCGTTTCATTTTGGTGGGTCAAAAACTGAAACTACAGCATTAAAGTCGATAAAATGTCCGAATTTACGTATATGAGCGCAGTTCTTCGGCGAAAATGTTGCGGTATCAAATTGTTACTGTAACTTATGAAGATGGATGTTTTTCTATATAGTCCGAGGAATATTATCTATATGATATCGCTTGGTTTGGTGGGTCAAAAACTGAAACTACAGCATTGAAGTCGATAAAATGTCCGAATTTACGTATATGAGCGCAGTTCTTCGTCGAAAATGTTGCGGTATCAAATTGTTACTGTAACTTATGAAGATGCATCTTATTCTATATAGTCCTACGAATGTTATAAATGATATCGCTTGGTATTAGTGTGTCAAAAACTGAAACTACAGCATGAAAGTTGATGAAATGATCGAATTTACGTATATGAGCGAAGTTCTTCGTCGAAAATGTTGCGGTATCAAATTGTTACTGTAATGTATGAAGATGCATCTTATTCTATATAGTCCTACGAATGTTATAAATGATATCGCTTGGTATTAGTGTGTCAAAAACTGAAACTACAGCATGAAATTTGATAAAATTACCGAATTTACGTATATGAGCGAAGTTCTTGGTCGATAATGTCGCGGTACAAATTGCCACTGTAACTTATGAAGATGCATATTATTCTATACAGTCCTAGGAATATTATCTATATGATATTGCTTGGTTTTGGTGGGTCAAAAACTGAAACTACAGCATGAAATTTGATAAAATGACCCATTTTACGTATATGAGGGAAGTTCTTGTTCGAAAATGTTGCGGTGACAAATTATTTCTGTAATTTATGAAGATGCATCTTATTTTCTACATTATTAGGAACATTATCTATGTGATATCGTTTCGTTTTGGTGGGTCAAAAACTGAAAATACAGCATTAAAATCGATAAAATGACCCAATTTACGTATATGAGCGAAGTTCTTCGTCGAAAATGTTGCGGTATCAAATTGTTACTGTAATGTATGAAGATGCATCTTATTGTATATAGTAGTAGGATTATTATCTATATGATATCGATTGGTCTTAGTGGGTCAAAAACTGAAACTACAGCATTAAAGTCGATAAAATGTCCGAATTTACGTATATGAGCGCAGTTCTTCGTCGAAAATGTTGCGGTATCAAATTGTTACTGTAACTTATGAAGATGCACCTTATTCTATATAGTCCTAGGAATATTATCTATATAATATCGCTTGGTTTTAGTGAGTCAAAAACTGAAACTACAGCATGAAAGTTGATAAAATGACCGAATTTACGTATATGAGCGAAGTTCTTCGTCGAAAATGTTGCGGTATCAAATTGTTACTGTAACTTATGAAGATGCATCTTATTCTATATAGTCCTACGAATGTTATAAATGATATCGCTTGGTATTAGTGTGTCAAAAACTGAAACTACAGCATGAGAGTTGATAAAATGACCGAATTTACGTGTATGAGCGAAGTTCTTGGTCGATAATGTCGCGGTACAAATTGCCACTGTAACTTATGAAGATGCATATTATTCTATACAGTCCTAGGAATATTATCTATATGATATTGCTTGGTTTTGGTGGGTCAAAAACTGAAACTACAGCATGAAATTTGATAAAATGACCCATTTTACGTATATGAGGGAAGTTCTTGTTCGAAAATGTTGCGGTGACAAATTATTTCTGTAATTTATGAAGATGCATCTTATTTTCTACATTATTAGGAACATTATCTATGTGATATCGTTTCGTTTTGGTGGGTCAAAAACTGAAAATACAGCATTAAAATCGATAAAATGACCCAATTTACGTATATGAGCGAAGTTCTTCGTCGAAAATGTTGCGGTATCAAATTGTTACTGTAATGTATGAAGATGCATCTTATTGTATATAGTAGTAGGATTATTATCTATATGATATCGATTGGTCTTAGTGGGTCAAAAACTGAAACTACAGCATTAAAGTCGATAAAATGTCCGAATTTACGTATATGAGCGCAGTTCTTCGTCGAAAATGTTGCGGTATCAAATTGTTACTGTAAACTGTAACTTATGAAGATGCACCTTATTCTATATAGTCCTAGGAATATTATCTATATAATATCGCTTGGTTTTAGTGAGTCAAAAACTGAAACTACAGCATGAAAGTTGATAAAATGACCGAATTTACGTATATGAGTGAAGTTCTTCGTCCAAAATGTTGCCGTATCAAATTGTAACCGTAATGAATGAAGATGCATCTTATAGTATATAGTAGTAGGAATATAACCTACATGATATCGCTTCGTTTTGGTGGGTCTAAAACTGAAACTACAGCATGAAATTTGATGAAATTACCGAATTTACGTATATGAGCGAAGTTCTTCGTCGAAAATGTTGCGGTATCAAATTGTTACTGTAATGTATGAAGATGCATCTTATTGTATATAGTAGTAGGATTATTATCTATATGATATCGATTGGTCTTAGTGGGTCAAAAACTGAAACTACAGCATTAAAGTCGATAAAATGTCCGAATTTACGTATATGAGCGCAGTTCTTCGTCGAAAATGTTGCGGTATCAAATTGTTACTGTAACTTATGAAGATGCATGTTTTTCTATATAGTCCGAGGAATATTATCTATATGATATCGCTTGGTTTGGTGGGTCAAAAACTGAAACTACAGCATGAAAGTCGATGAAATTACCGAATTTACGTAAATGAGCGCAGCTCTTGTTCGAAAATGTTGCGGTAACAAATTGTTACAGTAATTTATGAAGATGCATCTTATTTTCGACATTACTAGGAACATTTTCTATGTTCTATCGTTTCGTTTTGGTGGGTGAAAAACTGAAACTACAGCATTGAAGTCGATAAAATGTCCGAATTTACGTATATGAGCGCAGTTCTTCGTCGAAAATGTTGCGGTATCAAATTGTTACTGTAACTTCTGAAGATGCATCTTATTCTATATAGTCCTACGAATGTTGTAAATGATATCGCTTGGTATTAGTGTGTCAAAAACTGAAACTACAGCATGAGAGTTGATAAAATGACCGAATTTACGTGTATGAGCGAAGTTCTTGGTCGATAATGTCGCGGTACAAATTGCCACTGTAACTTATGAAGATGCATATTATTCTATACAGTCCTAGGAATATTATCTATATGATATTGCCCGGTTTTGGTGGGTCAAAAACTGAAACTACAGCGTGAAATTTGATAAAATGACCCATTTTACGTATATGAGGGAAGTTCTTGTTCGAAAATGTTGCGGTGACAAATTATTTCTGTAATTTATGAAGATGCATCTTATTTTCTACATTATTAGGAACATTATCTATGTGATATCGTTTCGTTTTGGTGGGTCAAAAACTGAAAATACAGCATTAAAATCGATAAAATGACCCAATTTACGTATATGAGCGAAGTTCTTCGTCGAAAATGTTGCGGTATCAAATTGTTACTGTAATGTATGAAGATGCATCTTATTGTATATAGTAGTAGGATTATTATCTATATGATATCGATTGGTCTTAGTGGGTCAAAAACTGAAACTACAGCATTAAAGTCGATAAAATGTCCGAATTTACGTATATGAGCGCAGTTCTTCGTCGAAAATGTTGCGGTATCAAATTGTTACTGTAACTTATGAAGATGCATCTTATTCTATATAGTCCTACGAATGTTATAAATGATATCGCTTGGTATTAGTGTGTCAAAAACTGAAACTACAGCATGAGAGTCGATGAAATTACCGAATTTACGTAAATGAGCACAGCTCTTGTTCGAAAATGTTGCGGTAACAAATTGCCACTGTAACTTATGAAGATGCATATTATTCTATACAGTCCTAGGAATATTATCTATATGATATTGCCCGGTTTTGGTGGGTCAAAAACTGAAACTACAGCGTGAAATTTGATAAAATGACCCATTTTACGTATATGAGGGAAGTTCTTGTTCGAAAATGTTGCGGTGACAAATTATTTCTGTAATTTATGAAGATGCATCTTATTTTCTACATTATTAGGAACATTATCTATGTGATATCGTTTCGTTTTGGTGGGTCAAAAACTGAAAATACAGCATTAAAATCGATAAAATGACCCAATTTACGTATATGAACGAAGTTTTTCGTCGAAAATGTTGCGGTATCAAATTGTCACTGAAACTTATGAAGATGCATCTTATTTTCTACATTATCGGGAACATTATCTAGAAGATATCGTTTCATTTTGGTGGGTCAAAAACTGAAACTACAGCATTAAAGTCGATAAAATGTCCGAATTTACGTATATGAGCGCAGTTCTTCGTCGAAAATGTTGCGGTATCAAATTGTTACTGTAACTTATGAAGATGCACCTTATTCTATATAGTCCTAGGAATATTATCTATATAATATCGCTTGGTTTTAGTGAGTCAAAAACTGAAACTACAGCATGAAAGTTGATAAAATGACCGAATTTACGTATATGAGTGAAGTTCTTCGTCCAAAATGTTGCCGTATCAAATTGTAACCGTAATGAATGAAGATGCATCTTATTCTATATAGTCCTACGAATGTTATAAATGATATCGCTTGGTATTAGTGTGTCAAAAACTGAAACTACAGCATGAGAGTTGATAAAATGACCGAATTTACGTGTATGAGCGAAGTTCTTGGTCGATAATGTCGCGGTACAAATGGCCACTGTAACTTATGAAGATGCATATTATTCTATACAGTCCTAGGAATATTATCTATATGATATTGCTTGGTTTTGGTGGGTCAAAAACTGAAACTACAGCATGAAATTTGATAAAATGACCCAATTTACGTATATGAGCGAAGTTCTTCGTCGAAAATGTTGCGGTATCAAATTGTTACTGTAATGTATGAAGATGCATCTTATTGTATATAGTAGTAGGATTATTATCTATATGATATCGATTGGTCTTAGTGGGTCAAAAACTGAAACTACAGCATTAAAGTCGATAAAATGTCCGAATTTACGTATATGAGCGCAGTTCTTCGTCGAAAATGTTGCGGTATCAAATTGTTACTGTAACTTATGAAGATGCACCTTATTCTATATAGTCCTAGGAATATTATCTATATAATATCGCTTGGTTTTAGTGAGTCAAAAACTGAAACTACAGCATGAAAGTTGATAAAATGACCGAATTTACGTATATGAGTGAAGTTCTTCGTCCAAAATGTTGCCGTATCAAATTGTAACCGTAATGAATGAAGATGCATCTTATAGTATATAGTAGTAGGAATATAACCTACATGATATCGCTTCGTTTTGGTGGGTCTAAAACTGAAACTACAGCATGAAATTTGATGAAATTACCGAATTTACGTATATGAGCGAAGTTCTTCGTCGAAAATGTTGCGGTATCAAATTGTTACTGTAATGTATGAAGATGCATCTTATTGTATATAGTAGTAGGATTATTATCTATATGATATCGATTGGTCTTAGTGGGTCAAAAACTGAAACTACAGCATTAAAGTCGATAAAATGTCCGAATTTACGTATATGAGCGCAGTTCTTCGGCGAAAATGTTGCGGTATCAAATTGTTACTGTAACTTATGAAGATGCATGTTTTTCTATATAGTCCGAGGAATATTATCTATATGATATCGCTTGGTTTGGTGGGTCAAAAACTGAAACTACAGCATGAAAGTCGATGAAATTACCGAATTTACGTAAATGAGCGCAGCTCTTGTTCGAAAATGTTGCGGTAACAAATTGTTACAGTAATTTATGAAGATGCATCTTATTTTCGACATTACTAGGAACATTTTCTATGTTCTATCGTTTCGTTTTGGTGGGTCAAAAACTGAAACTACAGCATTGAAGTCGATAAAATGTCCGAATTTACGTATATGAGCGCAGTTCTTCGTCGAAAATGTTGCGGTATCAAATTGTTACTGTAACTTATGAAGATGCATCTTATTCTATATAGTCCTACGAATGTTATAAATGATATCGCTTGGTATTAGTGTGTCAAAAACTGAAACTACAGCATGAGAGTTGATAAAATGACCGAATTTACGTGTATGAGCGAAGTTCTTGGTCGATAATGTCGCGGTACAAATTGCCACTGTAACTTATGAAGATGCATATTATTCTATACAGTCCTAGGAATATTATCTATATGATATTGCCCGGTTTTGGTGGGTCAAAAACTGAAACTACAGCGTGAAATTTGATAAAATGACCCATTTTACGTATATGAGGGAAGTTCTTGTTCGAAAATGTTGCGGTGACAAATTATTTCTGTAATTTATGAAGATGCATCTTATTTTCTACATTATTAGGAACATTATCTATGTGATATCGTTTCGTTTTGGTGGGTCAAAAACTGAAAATACAGCATTAAAATCGATAAAATGACCCAATTTACGTATATGAGCGAAGTTCTTCGTCGAAAATGTTGCGGTATCAAATTGTTACTGTAATGTATGAAGATGCATCTTATTGTATATAGTAGTAGGATTATTATCTATATGATATCGATTGGTCTTAGTGGGTCAAAAACTGAAACTACAGCATGAGAGTTGATAAAATGACCGAATTTACGTGTATGAGCGAAGTTCTTGGTCGATAATGTCGCGGTACAAATTGCCACTGTAACTTATGAAGATGCATATTATTCTATACAGTCCTAGGAATATTATCTATATAATATTGCCCGGTTTTGGTGGGTCAAAAACTGAAACTACAGCATGAAATTTGATAAAATTACCGAATTTACGTATATGAGCGCAGTTCTTCGTCGAAAATGTTGCGGTATCAAATTGTTACTGTAATGTATGAAGATGCATCTTATTGTATATAGTAGTAGGATTATTATCTATATGATATCGATTGGTCTTAGTGGGTCAAAAACTGAAACTACAGCATTAAAGTCGACAAAATGTCCGAATTTACGTATATGAGCGCAGTTCTTCGTCGAAAATGTTGTGGTATCAAATTGTTACTGTAACTTATGAAGATGCATCTTATTCTATATAGTCCGAGGAATATTATCTATATGATATCGCTTGGTTTGGTAGGTCAAAAACTGAAACTACAGCATGAAAGTCGATGAAATTACCGAATTTACGTAAACGAGCGCAGCGCTTCTTCGAAATTGTTGCGATAACAAACTGTTACTGTAATTTATGAAGATGCATCTTATTTTCTACATTATTAGGAACATTATCTATGTGATATCGTTTCGTTTTGGTGGGTCAAAAACTGAAACTACAGCATTAAAGTCGATAAAATGTCCGAATTTACGTATATGAGCGCAGTTCTTCGTCGAAAATGTTGCGGTATCAAATTGTTACTGTAACTTATGAAGATGCATCTTATTCTATATAGTCCTACGAATGTTATAAATGATATCGCTTGGTATTAGTGTGTCAAAAACTGAAACTACAGCATGAGAGTTGATAAAATGACCGAATTTACGTGTATGAGCGAAGTTCTTGGTCGATAATGTCGCGGTACAAATTGCCACTGTAACTTATGAAGATGCATATTATTCTATACAGTCCTAGGAATATTATCTATATGATATTGCCCGGTTTTGGTGGGTCAAAAACTGAAACTACAGCGTGAAATTTGATAAAATGACCCATTTTACGTATATGAGGGAAGTTCTTGTTCGAAAATGTTGCGGTGACAAATTATTTCTGTAATTTATGAAGATGCATCTTATTTTCTACATTATTAGGAACATTATCTATGTGATATCGTTTCGTTTTGGTGGGTCAAAAACTGAAAATACAGCATTAAAATCGATAAAATGACCCAATTTACGTATATGAGCGAAGTTCTTCGTCGAAAATGTTGCGGTATCAAATTGTTACTGTAATGTATGAAGATGCATCTTATTGTATATAGTAGTAGGATTATTATCTATATGATATCGATTGGTCTTAGTGGGTCAAAAACTGAAACTACAGCATTAAAGTCGATAAAATGTCCGAATTTACGTATATGAGCGCAGTTCTTCGTCGAAAATGTTGCGGTATCAAATTGTTACTGTAACTTATGAAGATGCACCTTATTCTATATAGTCCTAGGAATATTATCTATATAATATCGCTTGGTTTTAGTGAGTCAAAAACTGAAACTACAGCATGAAAGTTGATAAAATGACCGAATTTACGTATATGAGTGAAGTTCTTCGTCCAAAATGTTGCCGTATCAAATTGTAACCGTAATGAATGAAGATGCATCTTATAGTATATAGTAGTAGGAATATAACCTACATGATATCGCTTCGTTTTGGTGGGTCTAAAACTGAAACTACAGCATGAAATTTGATGAAATTACCGAATTTACGTATATGAGCGAAGTTCTTCGTCGAAAATGTTGCGGTATCAAATTGTTACTGTAATGTATGAAGATGCATCTTATTGTATATAGTAGTAGGATTATTATCTATATGATATCGATTGGTCTTAGTGGGTCAAAAACTGAAACTACAGCATTAAAGTCGATAAAATGTCCGAATTTACGTATATGAGCGCAGTTCTTCGTCGAAAATGTTGCGGTATCAAATTGTTACTGTAACTTATGAAGATGCACCTTATTCTATATAGTCCGAGGAATATTATCTATATGATATCGCTTGGTTTGGTAGGTCAAAAACTGAAACTACAGCATGAAAGTCGATGAAATTACCGAATTTACGTATATGAGCGCAGTTCTTCGTCGAAAATGTTGCGGTATCAAATTGTTACTGTAACTTATGAAGATGCATCTTATTTTCGACATTACTAGGAACATTTTCTATGTTCTATCGTTTCGTTTTGGTGGCAGAAAAACAGAAAATACAGTTAAAATCGATAAAATGTCTCAATTTACGTATATGAGCGCAGTTCTTCGTGGAAAATGTTGTGGTATCAAATTGTTACTGTAACTTATGAAGATGCATCTTATTCTATATAGTCCTACGAATGTTATAAATGATATCGCTTGGTATTAGTGGGTCAAAAACTGAAACTACAGCATGAGAGTTGATAAAATGACCAAATTTACATATATGAGCGAAGTTCTTCGTCGAAAATGTTGCGGTATCAAATTGTTACTGTAACTTATGAAGATGCATCTTATTCTATATAGTCCTAGGAATATTATCTATATAATATCGCTTGGTTTTAGTGCGTTAACAACTTAAACTACAGCATGAAATTTGATAAAATGACCGAATTTACGTATATGAGCGAAGTTCTTCGTCGAAAATGTTGCGGTATCAAATTGTTACTGTAACTTATGAAGATGCATCTTATTCTATATAGTCCTAGGAATATTATCTATGATATCGCTTGGTTTTAGTGGGTCAAAAACTGAAACTACAGCATGAAAGTTGATAAAATGACCGAATTTACGTATATGAGCGAAGTTCTTCGTCGAAAATGTTGCGGTATCAAATTGTAACCGTAATGAATGAAGATGCATCTTATAGTATATAGTAGTAGGAATATAACCTACATGATATCGCTTCGTTTTGGTGGGTCTAAAACTGAAACTACAGCATGAAATTTGATGAAATTACCGAATTTACGTATATGAGCGAAGTTCTTCGTCGAAAATGTTGTGGTATCAAATTGTTACTGTAACTTATGAAGATGCATATTATTCTATATAGTCCTACGAATGTTATAAATGATATCGCTTGGTATTAGTGGGTCACAAACTGAAACTACAGCATGAAAGTTGATGAAATGACCGAATTTACGTATATGAGTGAAGTTCTTCGTCCAAAATGTTGCCGTATCAAATTGTAACTGTAATGAATGAAGATGCATCTTATTCTATATATTCCTGCGAATATTATAAATGATATCCCTTGGTATTAGTGGGTCAAAAACTGAAACTACAGCATGAGAGTTGATAAAATGACCGAATTTATGTGTATGAGCGAAGTTCTTGTTCGAAAATGTTGCGGTGCAAATTATTTCTGTAATTTATGAAGATGCATCTTATTTTCTACATTATTAGGAACATTATCTATGTGATATCGTTTCGTTTTGGTGGGTCAAAAACTGAAAATACAGCATTAAAATCGATAAAATGACCCAATTTACGTATATGAGCGAAGTTCTTCGTCGAAAATGTTGCGGTATCAAATTGTCACTGAAACTTATGAAGATGCATCTTATTTTCTACATTATTAGGAACATTATCTAGAAGATATCGTTTCATTTTGGTGGGTCAAAAACTGAAACTACAGCATTAAAGTCGATAAAATGTCCGAATTTACGTATATGAGCGCAGTTCTTCGTCGAAAATGTTGCGGTATCAAATTGTTACTGTAACTTATGAAGATGCACCTTATTCTATATAGTCCTAGGAATATTATCTATATAATATCGCTTGGTTTTAGTGAGTCAAAAACTGAAACTACAGCATGAAAGTTGATAAAATGACCGAATTTACGTATATGAGTGAAGTTCTTCGTCCAAAATGTTGCCGTATCAAATTGTAACCGTAATGAATGAAGATGCATCTTATTCTATATAGTCCTACGAATGTTATAAATGATATTGCTTGGTTTTGGTGGGTCAAAAACTGAAACTACAGCATGAAATTTGATAAAATGACCCAATTTACGTATATGAGCGAAGTTCTTCTTCGAAAATGTTGCGGTATCAAATTGTTACTGTAATGTATGAAGATGCATCTTATTGTATATAGTAGTAGGATTATTATCTATATGATATCGATTGGTCTTAGTGGGTCAAAAACTGAAACTACAGCATTAAAGTCGATAAAATGTCCGAATTTACGTATATGAGCGCAGTTCTTCGTCGAAAATGTTGCGGTATCAAATTGTTACTGTAACTTATGAAGATGCATCTTATTGTATATAGTAGTAGGATTATTATCTATATGATATGGATTGGTCTTAGTGGGTCAAAAACTGAAACTACAGCATTAAAGTCGATAAAATGACCGAATTTACGTATATGAGCGAAGTTCTTCGTCGAAAATGTTGCGGTATCAAATTGTTACTGTAACTTATGAAGATGCATCTTATTCTATATAGTCCTACGAATGTTATAAATGATATCGCTTGGTATTAGTGT